>OZ018327.1:111325857-111450857 GCA_963969495.1 Ceratothoa steindachneri | reverse complement strand
CAATATTTCTTGTTTCATTTTAAATTTATAACTATTGTGTATTCAATATCGTTTAAATAGGTAACATAACCAAAACTAAAGAAATCACAGAGAGCACAAATCCAACTTCTCCATAGCCTTATCACAAGTAGAAATTTGTAAATAAATAGAATGTTCAAGATATGTTGTCCAAACCACTCTAAAATTATATCAAGAGACCAAACGCATTGTATCAAGAAAGAGGAGTAGACGAAAACGTCTTACAACACCTAGAAAAGACATCTCTAATTCGGGTTTCAATACAGAGTAACATCTAAGGAACTTTGTTCGGTTCTTAAAGTTAAAAGGGCTAAAAGCATGCAAGGCGAGAAAGAAGTTATACTGAATTCACTACAAATGTCTAATTACATTATATGAATGATTCCATATGGTGCCTACTCTCTTCTTTGTCATCTAACACCATTAATTCTTACTACACTACGCTAAATACAACCAAGGCAGGCATTTACAGCGCCCTAAGACTTCATCAGAAAGGTAGAAAGGACCACACACACACATGTATAGTGTAGTACGAATTAATGGTGTTAGATGACAAAGAAGAGAGTATTAAATGCCGTGCAAAAGATCAGGAATGGAAATGGTCGTTGCAAGAAAGTAATAACCATTATGCAAATGATAGGTGTGACGGGGAAGACGCGTTGATAACCCCCTGTGTCCATTTACTCCGCGAACGTATGTACGTTCGTCCGACGGCGCCGTCTGACTCATGTCTGCGATTGAGGGTTGGGAGGTTTCGTCCCTCCCCCTTCTCGAGAATCCATTTTCATGGAGGGGGTCTTGAGCCCCCACCCTCCGCGTTTCAGACCATGGCAGGGTCGCCCCCCCCACACTGAAATGACTTCTTTTTTTATCTCTCCTCCCTATTCCTTAGGTGCGAGGGCGGGGGGAGTCGCGTACAGGTGTGTCCGGGAAGATCCCCGCGCACGCGCCCCCATACGCGTGTCTAGCCACGCCGCGGATTTCTGCTGCCACGGTTCATCGTCCCCTGTGACTATAAGAAAGGCACGTTTTCGACGTGCTTCGATCGTGTTCCTTTTATGCCTTCGACTCTTAGCGAGACGCACCATTCATTCGCCCGGGAAACGGGGCCTGTAAGGATCACTGTATGCATGGGGTTGGGGGTGGGGGTATATTAGCCAGTGTCTGGAACGAAGCGCGATACTATCTGGTTCCGTCGTTTGAGCAGTTCCCCTTGAATGCGATGAGGTTTCTATCGTCCGGGTTGTTCCCTTTAAATTCGGAGTTGGGTGGCGGCGCCCTCTCTCCCAGCTACCTTTCTTCCCTTAGTCGGCGGAATGAATGAATCATTGACCGGTGGCTTCGTTCTTACGGCGACGGGATCCTCGCACGACGAAACTCGCTGCAGAAGGAATCCCACCCCCGTGCCCTCCCCCCCGGGGGGGCGTGTGACTGGTTTGTCGTCAAATTTACACCCATGTCCGCTTTTTTTTTGCAACTATTTCCCTAAACCTTCGGCACATCGCCTCGTTGGTTTTCTCTTTAAAAAAAAAATGGATCTCTCTTCTTCAGCCCAGTGGCGGGTTCAGAGTTCATTGAGTATGTGTCGGGGGAGGGGGCGGGTTATCGAACGCAGGTTGACCATCCATGGGCTTCCTCTCCACCCCCACACTCTTCTTTGGAAGGCCAGATAGGCGGTTATTGATGGCAGGGGAGTGGGGGAGACTCCGCTCTCTCGCTAAAGGTAAGGAAGAGAAAAGGAGGATGAAAGCCGCTCTCTTCCGGCAAAGGGCTTAAAATACTTTCCAGCGTTCCGCCATCATTGCCACATCGACCACTGGATAATCATTGGTAGGTATTAAATACCATGGGCTCTAAAAGTAGTAATGTGGACTTGGGCACCAATCAAACAAAACGCCCCCCACCCCGCACCCCGGCGCGCACCGACAGAACTATTCGCTCATGGTAGTTCTTGATTCGAAGGCTTCCTTGGTCGTCTCAATTCATCCACAAAGCCTGGGCTTAGCCTACCTCGGGCGCATGTGCCGCACTTCACACCGATATTAACGCACCCCCAGAATATAACGCGGGCACAACAGTCTCGTAAAAGTAATAATTATGTTCTAAAGTACATATTGTATGTATCTATATTCCCTGAGAATTAAATGGGCGGGGGGGTAGAAGAGTTGTTCGGGGGTCTGAATTCGTGCGTGAAGACCAAATAGGGCCAAAATTGGCTTTCATTTACGATCCCGCCCCCGCCCCCCTCTCCTCTCCCTCTTTGTAGAGTTCTCTCCCAGAGTTAGCGTTTTAAAGGCGACCAAAAGGGGTGCAGTCGTTTCTCTGCACATTTTTGTTCGTTTCTTTATTTTGCCCCCCCGCCCCACCTTTTAATTTCGTTTACTGGAGGGGGGCAGTCATTCATGAGCGGCTCTCGCTCCCCGCCCCAGGCAGTCGAAACTAGATTGAGACTACCTGGGCTTTATTAATCGACATCTCCATTTTGCCACTTTATTTCCTATTTTATTCGGCGGCAGCTAATTACTCAGGCTAGTCGTCGACCATGTTTCCGTCATCCCTGATCAGGCCTGGAAGTGGGGAGGTGTTTGTTGCGCCCCCCCCCCATCTTTTTTGCCCTGGTGGGGTGGTGGTATTTTTTAACATGTCTGCACCCTTCGCTCCATTTTCTATCTTACGCATCCGCAAGTGGCTATCAGGTCTTTGGCAACCCTGCTGCGGCTGACATCTGGATGTTTGCGTGCCCGACAGACCCTACTACTTGTAGGTGGATCTATATAAACTGTGTATCACGCCTTATTGCAGGTCAAATTTTTGGCTGATATTTTGAATATTAAACATTGTACAAACGTGAAACTTGGTCCACTGAAATATCCTAGGTAGGTACGTACGCAGTTAACATTTCAATCGTATTGATAAGATACATACAAAGTTATGTTGAGTTATGTATTTTAATGTGCTTTCAACTGTGTCACGCTTTATTGCAGGTGTACGAAAATGCCCCTGAAACGACGTCTGACGGCTACAGAGAAGGCGCGGATTGTTGCAGGTCTCCCAGAAGTCTTCTCTGTTGGAGAATTAGCCCAAGAGCTTGGTCTGGATACAAGAACATTGAAGGCGTATGTGGAAAACCCCATCGCCAAACCAAGGCAAGATAAAGGTACGATAAGAAGTGTATCACAGCGTGACATCCGAAAAATAGGTAGACAAGTAAGAAAAGACTTAGGTAGCACAAGTGCTGCCATATTTGAAATTGCTGGGGTTGTTCCTTTGTCCAGAAGCACCCGGTGTAAGATCGTTAAAGAGACGGCAAGAAGTGTTAATTGCATCACTAGACCCATCCTGAGCAAGATTCACAAAGAGAAACGTATTAATTGGGCACGGAAATACATGAAGATCAACTTCCAAGATGTCCTCTTCACGGATGAAGTCAGAGCTACTCTGGATGGCCCCGACGAATGGGCCAAAGTTTGGGTACCTCTTGGAACCTCTCGTCCGCATCGCATTCGGTGTCAACAAGGAGGTGGTGGTGTCATGTTTTGGGCGGGAATCATAGGAAATGAACTTGTCGGGCCTTTTCGAGTTCCAGAAGGTGTCAAACTTACCACCAACTCCTACACCGTGTTTCTGAAGGAGCATTTTGCATCATGGTTATATGATCTGCCACTCTCACGTCGACGGCGATTGATTTTTATGCATGATAATGCTCCTTCGCATTCAGTCAAAGGCTACAATTTCGTACCTCGCAACTTTGGGAATCACTTATAACCTGGCCTCCCTGTTCTCCTGACCTAAACCCTATTGACAGTTTTGGTCGATCATGAAGAGGAAAGTGTATGAAGGAAGTATCCAGTTTTCATCGAAGGATGACTTGTGGGAAAAGATCAAAACAGTTGCTGGTACCATAACATCTTCCCAGATTAGTCGGCTAACAGCTCCTGTGGACAAAAGACTGTTTGATGTCATTTCTAAACAAGGAAGTTACGTAGACAAGTAAAGTACAACACCAACAATTTAATTGCGTTTGTTTCATATCTTTTGCTGCTATTCTTCGGTAGCGTGTTTCATTATTACAATAAAATGATAATGTAACGATAATACTTTGTATCATTACCTTAAATTGGCATTTTCGTACACCTGAAATAAAACGTGACACAGTTGAAAGCACATCAAAATACATAGCATTGTATGTATCTTATCAATACGATTGAAATGTTAACTGCGTACGTACCTACCTAGGATATTTCAGTGGACCAAGTTTCACGTTTGTACAATGTTTAATATTCAAAATATCAGCCAAAAATTTGACCTGCAATAAAGCGTGGTACACACTTTATCTTCCACACAATTTCACTTCGTCCATCTTCACTCTTTCAGAGATCGCTGCTTCCAAACTTCATTTCGGGAGTAGGGGGAGGGGTGTCCTCACAAGGGTTCTAATTAGTACTGTCGACCTGTGCTCTGCACGAACCCGTCCATAAGCGGTTTATAATAGGTTCTTTCCGACCGAGACTGATAAGGTCCGCCTTTGTGCTCTAAAAGACATTTCTCGCCGTAGTTTCAATGCCTCGCGGGGATAAAGGCGCCACAATCGGCTCCCTCAGCGACAGTCCCATGGTACAGTTTTGGGCTTGATCGACTCTCATTTCCCCAGCAAATTGTTTTCTTTTTCCTTCACAGAATACCTTTTTCCCCTCGATGGCGGGGAGAGGGGGGTCTTCTCTCTTCGTTCTGATCCATCCTGCAGCCCCAAGTCTGCAGAAGATGGGCGGCTATATTATGTCTTCGACACATCGTCTCCAGTTTCTTAACTGATCTCTTACAAACCTCTTGCCGGATATGACCTCTTGGTTGGTGCTTTAAATTCACTTTTACAAAAATAGGATCCTGTGCATTGCGTGTTCACATTGATATTTCCCTTAAGTGGTTACTCTGATACCAGCTCCAATCCTTAATCCCACAGTCCTCATCTGATATTGTCTTTATGTTTCACCATCTTATATAGGCAATAGACGGATTGGTTCTTTTGGTAAAATTTAAATTCAATCCCAAATTGATTCGTTAGTTGCAGAAAGGAATGATTCTTTGATCGTTTGAAAAGAAGGGAATCGAATGTTTAAAAGAGGTTTGAACAATGGTTGAACACCTTGCGTCCGACTACAAGTTCCTGCGTTGGACGACTCCATCTTTCGACCAATGGCAGCCCTTCCCATTCTATCACCGTGGACTGCCAACAGAGTAGGCAGGCGTCCTAAAATTGACTAGTGAGAGCAACTTCATAGGGCCCCACCTTGGGGGGGGGGCAAGGGAAAGCGGGACGCGTCGTATCGTGCTCCCTGCAATTATGCATCTTGATATTGCAGCAGAGGTCGGCGTGACCCCCACCCCCCCAACCCACACACACCTTTCTCTTTCCCGATGGAGGTCGGTTTGCCGGCCAGAGACTTCACTGCGACGGAAGATACCAAGAAAGGGATCCGTGATACCTGGAGAGGTGGGGGGACACAGGGAGGCGCCCCTTTGAGATAAAAATAGTCTCGGAGGTGACTCAACCCCAGACGGCAGGATCTTCCATAGGCTCGAACCTGAGTTAGGTGCCAAACACCAAACCTGAGTCCGCCCCTGTACAAGGTTCTCCTCAGGCCGTTCGGGTCTTCGAGGACTCACAAGGAGAGGAGAGACCTACCCCGGCTGGTGTCCCTCTAACAGCTAAGGCCTTCTCCTTTTCGTAGAAGGATCTTGCTGAGGCCGCTCCTTCCGGCGGAAGAGAGAAGCGAGTTCATTTCCCACCCTCTCTTAAAAAAAAAGAAGCAAGAAACGGCCTCGATTACGTATGGTCCCTCATTCAGAGGTTACCTGTCGTTTTCGAGCCGGATAGCTTCAAACGCTTCCTTGTTATTCGCTCCACTGATGGCAGCATGTTGTCCAAGTACAACTTGATCCCTCAGAGGATAGCACTAGCTACCTTGATTGATGGGGAGTCGAAGGTGCACCATTTCTCGGCGGGTCTTCTAGCGAATGCTTCAGATTCATGAACTTCGTAAATGAGTAGCTTACGCGTGGAATACTCCATAGATGACATAACATTAAAGCTCACCGACCAAGGAGCGATCAAGGTCGGATGTGTGATGAGAAAACATGGAGGGGCCTCAAGACCCCCCTTACACTCTTCGTGTCACGTTCGACCCTTAAGTCCCCCAGAGTCGGTGCGTTCCTGGTGCTATCACTAACACGTGAAGGCATTCATACCACTGCCGCGGAGGTGCTACTTCTGCCACCGCTCCGGCCAGATAAGCTCTTAGAAAAAAAAAAATGCCACCGCTTCGACCATACGAATCGCTCCTGTAACGTGCAAACTCGGGTTTCCCGAAGTCTTGGTTAGGTGCTCCAAGGCGGAACACGATAAGTCCCTATCGTGTAAGGCCAAGTGTGTCAATTACGGGCAGTCGCATCCCGCTTCTTCGAAGCAATGTGTTGCGTATTTCCTTGAAAAGGAAATCCTGGCCGTTCAGGCCCAGGATCTTCTCTCACTTCGTGAGGCTAAGGACTTGGTCCTAGCGCGCTCAGCGCTGCCTGGAACGTATTATGCCTGAATTAAAATACAAAACAAAAACCGCACCCTCTGCTCCTGCTCAAAACCCTTATGTGTGTTCTAATAACCATATGCCCTCCTCTGTAGAACTGGCGGTACAAAGGGCTCTCACACTGCTTCAGCTAAAATCAATGGGCTTACCCCCTCCCGAGCATCACTGTTTCCGGTATCTTGAAATGGCCGCGCGTCTCAACAGAGTCAGTCGTTAGACTCACAAGAGGCAACATCCCTGAAGGTGGTCGTGAAATAGTATCTCCCCCCCCCCTCCGAAAGGAGGACAGCACCAAAGGAAGTTCGGCTTCTATGCCCCTACCCATGCCTGGTCTTGGTGGCTCGAAGACGGTGGGTCCTCCAAAGGAGGGACCCCCACCTTCAAGGCTGCCCTGCCTAAGGTTTCGAAATGGAGGAAGGAAATGACTCGCATAACGAGCTCAACCTCCCCCGATAAGTCCTCGAAGGAGACAGTGCCTTGTTCCGTTAACAGCGCCCGGAGCTTTGTTTCTGGGAAGCGTACGGCCATTCCCGTGAGGGTCTTCTCTTCAAAAAGGGCTCCCGCATTTCCGAGTTAGGCCTGGAGGACATATTCCTTCAATGGAATTTCCGCTGACTCCGGCCCAACTGGGAGGAGCTGCTGAGGCTCGTCTCCCCTCGTTTTACCTTAGCTATCTTTTTGCAGGAGACCATGCTGGGCGCGTGCCCCCTGAACACCCTCCCTGGTTTTGCGACCCCACCACGACGGAATGGGGGTCGGGCGGGAGGATGAGCCATTTACACCCTGCACGATGTCTACTTTTTTTGCTTGCTTTAAATACCTCCTTTCAGGGTGTACAGTGCAGATGCAACTGGATAGGAGGTATACTGTTATTTCTGTGTACATTCCACCGTCAGCCGACTTCGATGCTGGGGACTTCCGCCGCGTCGTGGCACAGTTGCCGAGTTCCTTTCTACTGCTCGATCAATCCCAGGGGTCAGGTCCTTGCCGACCTGATCAACGAGCTAAGTGTCTTTAACGTAGATGAGTTTAGGCATCACTGCCTGAGAACCACTTCATTTTCCTATCTTGATCTATCTCTCTGTTCTCCTGATGCACAGCCTGATTTTTGGTGGGAGATATTCGATGACCTCCATGGTAGTGATCACTTTCCCATTCAAATATCATTCTCTGGACCGCTGCCGCCTCAGAGCCCACCCACCACCAGCTGGTGCTTGGCGCGGCGATCCTCATTCCAGGAAATTACCGATTTCACTGTCCCAGTCGACGAGTTGAGGATCTTTGGATGAGGCCGTTGAGTCTCTGGTAATCTCATCGCCGTTTTGCTGCACGCTGACCGCTTCCGTGGTGTTCAGCCGAGTGTGATACGACTTACCCACAGAAGCGTTGTGCCTACATGCTTTGACACTTAGGCATGACCTTTCTGTTAGGTTTGTTCAACAGGATATGACAGAGGGTATCTTCCCAGACTCTTGGCGAATCGCAACTGTGCTCGCTTTTCTCAAACCGGTGGTTATACATCACTCTACCCCGGCCGGTTTCTGCCCAATCTCTCCTACCTCCTGCTTGATCCGGTCGGATGTCGAGATTATCTTCTGCTGGGTTCCTGGACATGTAGGAATTGCGAGGAATGAGGGCGCCACAGAGTCCGCGGGGACTCTGCGACCGGACCAGCATTTCGCTCTTCCTCACACCGATTACATGGCCAGAATACGGGCAGCTCTCCGTGCGGCTTGGCAAAGCAGATGGTAGACAGTCGAGGGGAACTTAAAGTTGCGTGCCAGCGCACCGCGACTGTTCCCATATACCTATCCCCCAATGCCGCGACGGCTTCAGGTTGATTCTTTCGTCCCCGAATTGGACACACTCGTGGGACGCACCGCCATTTGATGGAGCGCTCGCCTGCGCCTTGCTGTGAAGACTGCGTTGTCCCCCAGACTGCTCGGCTCCTCTTGTTGATTGTCCCAGTCTAGGTGATCTTCGCGCACGTTACCCGGCACGCGCGGGGTCGCTTGTACTCGGGACGGATTCGTGCACACTGACTTGTGGACTATATGACTTTTTGGAAGAGGCTGGCCTCCTCCACTTTATTTCACTGTTTGTTGTGGGTCGCATGTTCCTGCGCCTGGGGGAGGTAGGCCTACCCCCGATGCTGGAGCGTGCTTTCTTCCTGTTACGTTTTTTTTATGAGCCTTACCTTTTTATCGTTGTTATTTGTTAATTACATTGTTATTTGTTTTGTTAATATAGCCTCCTAGTAGGCTGTGATATGAGTACGGCGACTCTGCCCCTGGTAGGCAGTCTCCAGATGGGGTCGCAAAATTAAAAAAATAAAAATCGACTGTGCCCATGCCGCCGAGAGACTAGTCATACCCAAGCCCTTTTGGTTTAGGGCTAGGAAACCTCTTGGAAAGTTCGGTGTGGCCCTCAGACGGCTGGAGCTTCTTGGTCTGCCTACGACGCTACCCCAGAGGGTACCACCTTTGATTATTTGTCTGTCCTCACGTCCGAACTAGTTGTAGAATGGATTGTGATGTTTCGCGACTCAAAATGCGCCTTGAGTGCTCTCGGAGCCTTGAAATTTCCACGCACTTTGTTCGCGGTATCCGTGACGCGACGTTTGCTGCGAGCCGGGTGGATTTCGAGATATCTTCTGCTGGGTTCTTGAACATGTGGGAATTGCGGGGAGTTAGCGCGCCGATGCGAGAGCCAAAGAGTCCGCGAGGACTGAGCGACCAGACCTGCGTTTGGTTGGCTCTTGCTCACACCGACTACATGGCAGGAATCAGAGCAGCACTCCGGGTTGCTTGGCAAAAAAGATGTGAGACGGCCGAGGGCAACTTAAAATACGTGCCATTGCACCGCGACTATTCCCATTGACCTACCCCCCCCCCCCCCCACTCCCAATGCCGCGACCGGTTCAGGCTGCTTTATGTCGTCTTTGGATTGAACACAAACGCTGGGCGCACCGCCATTTGATGGAGCGCTCGCCTGCACCTTATTCCGCCGCCTGTCTTGTTCCCAGACTGTTTGTCACATTCTTATTGAATATCCCAGCTTGAATGATCATCGCGCTCGTCCCTTGTACCCTTGTACACTTTTTGGAGGAGGCTGTCCTTTATTTTATTTGAGTCTTTGTTGTATGTCGTATGTACCTGCCACGGAGGCAGGCGGGCTTTTCCCCGACGCCGTAGCGTGCGTCCTTCTTGTCTTTTTTTTTGTTTAGTTTGGTTTTGTTAACTTTATAGTAGCCTAGAATTAGGCTGAAATTTTAAATTCCGGTGACTTATGCCCTTAATTAAAGGCAGTGCCAGATGTGTGCATAAAAAAAATGCAACTGTGGCCACCGGCATTCTTTATGAAACCCGGTCAGGTTTAGTATCGTTGACTACGAACCCAAGTCTAGGGCCAGAAGTACTCGTTTAGCGATTTCTCTCCGAACCTCTTTTTTTCGTATTTGCGTTTTTATTCGTCTCTTTAACAGCCTCCAATTTTGTTTTTTCATTTAGAGTCAATTTACACTACCATTTGTTAACTTTTATATTTAAAGGCTTTTTTTCTTATGATATCTCCTTATTCTATCGCATTTCTTATTATGCCTCTTTTTCTTATCACCTTTTTTTTAATCCCCTGGCGTTCCCGTATGCCAAAGCGCAGTGCTTGCCCTCTAGTGGTTGTAATAATAAACTTCCAATCGTGTTTAGTATTATTACAACCCTCTAGTGGTTGTAATAATAAACTTCCAATCGTGTTTGTTCCGAGAATTGGCAGACCTGCAAATTGTGAATGTCCGATGCATCGACGGTCACCCTGCGAATAAAAATCGCTATTTTTATTATGTAAGTCATTCATCCCGTAGCTAATTTTGTGGGTTGAATAAGCTAATTCCTTTATGTAATTTTATCTTCAACCATCGCTTTGATCAGTTTTTTTTATACTTATATTAATCTTTTTTTTAAAAAGGACGGCGGCCTTAAATGTTTTCCATTGATTCCATTTCGATTCAAGGGATGACGTGCATTTTTTAGGCTTTCTGTAAATCGCTTTGAGAGTTGGAGGTCACCTTGCCTCCCCAGTTTCCATCTGTACTTTCGTACTATGTGGAGCCTAAAATAATTACATTCCGTTGCCCTACGTGCGTAAGGGGATGTAGAATTGATTCGGTCGAGAGCTTGCGTTAAGAACTTTTTAAAATATTTTTGTGTCGAGGCATTGGCAATGATCCGTCATTCTTTTTATTCTTGTGAATAATTTCCCAGATGCGGAAAAAAAAATTCTTGGTTTTGTTAAAAACAAGATCTACAATTTATTCTCGTTTCTTTTAGCGTTTGTGTCACGCCATCTTCCACAGGTGAGTGAGTTTGTAGCGTAGCCGAATGGAATAAATTTCCGTCCACTCATCTCAGCGACGCAGTCAGTTGATTCGAATCACGTCACGTCGCCGCTGGCCGCCCTTCCTTCCACATCTTTCCGCTTTGCATCTATTATTTAGTGGTTTTTTTTTGTTATTTGGAAGTGGTATATTGGTTGATATCAAATTCATTTGATAGTTTTTCTTTGAAGTTATTCCACTGTCACATTTGTAATTTGCTGCCTGCCAGTTGGTAATTTGATTCTTATTTTAGTGATTTCATTTTTCGATCCTATTTCTCCCAACACCATCGAGCTGGTTGCAATACACCGCTCGGTACGCGAGATTATGCGACCTTGCCGGCTCGCAGACGAGTTTAATTAATCGCGACTCGCAGGGCGCGACGCGTCCTTGGGTCATTGGAATTTTCGCATCGCCTTGTTTGCAATATCCGTGACACCACGACTACTAGTAAGTCTGGAGGATGTCGGATAGTCTTATACTGGGCTCCTGGACATGTAGAGGTTGCTTGAAACGAACTCGCCGATGAAGGGGCCAGGCTGTTTGCACAACTGAGCAAACAAATCAACATTTCGCTCTTCTCACTACTGACTACATTGCAAGGGGCCCAGGGCTGCCCCCCGGTTTTTATAACAAAGGATGGAAGACAGCGCCCGATGATTTGAAGATGTGTGTCATTGCGTCATGGCAAATTTCCCAGACTTATCCCTCAATGCCCCTAAAATATTAAGGCATTTTTTGTTAGCTCCCGAATCGGACACACATTGATGGAGAGCTCACATGCACCCCTTCTGTAATGACTGTTTGGTGCCCAGACACTTCGCTACATTCTGGTCAATTTTCCCAGTCTGGGGGAGCTTAGCGCGTGGTTCTTACCTCAGCACTAGGAGTACTGGGGTGTCTATCCTTGATGCTGGTGGTGGGTTCTTGCTCGCTGGAATTCTTGGAATTCTTCATTCACTCATCCATAGCGACTCGATTTTTAGTCGCGTGCACACGACTCTTAATAAGTTGCTACGTCGATTTTTAGTCGCGTGCACACGACTCTTAATAAGTTGCTACGTCGATTTTTAGTCGCGTGCACACGACTCTTAATAAGTTGTCGGTCGGATGGTAACCGTTTTACTTTCCAACGAATTTTTTGGCAATAACATCGAAATTTGAAACTCTTTTATGTTGTTTTACATTCTCTTTCGAATGATATAATTGCCAAGGTCCTCTCAAGTTTAGTCCGGGAATTATTTGGCAATAACATCGTAACTATTCAGCCGATTCTAACGAAATTTGAAACCCTTATGTTGTTTTACATTCTCTTTCGAATGATATAAATGCCAATTGTCCTACCAAGATTAGTCCGGGAATTATTAAAGGAAAACTAACTATGGGTCGGATTGCCCCACTTGTCGAAAGTTTTGAAAGGTCATAAGTCCGAATAATTGAGAGCACGTGACTTAGGTCTGTTGACCATGTTTTAATTTGGGCATTCTTGAGTTCATGAGTGAGGAGGAGAGGGGGGGGGGCAACTGAACGTGCGTCTGTTTTTTTCCACCCTGTTTATATGCTATGTTTTTGTTTTAGTTCACCTTTTCAATTTGCTGGAGTTTTTTTTTGTTCTAGTGATTGTTAAATTTTCTTTTGTTTGAGCGTTTTCTTTTGTTTGAGCGTTTTCTTTTGTTTGGGCGTTTTCTTTTGTTTGGGCGTTTTCTTTTGTTTGGGCGTTTTCTTTTGTTTTCCCTAATTTTCATAAGATTTGTCGATTTTTAACTTGATGGGAGTTTTAAGTTCTCCGCCGCTGACTGGTGTCAAAGTGTGGTTGGGGAATTTTCAACACATTTCGTTTCATTTCTTTGATTTTCTTTGTATTCCGACTTGGCTGTTCTCACGATCTCCTCCTCTTGAGAGAAGTGATGCGTGTCTTTCATGTAGTTAAAGAGGTGTTTCTTGTAGCGTGCCTCCATGACCATGGCCTATTGCTATTGAATTTTTGGAATAGGCCATCCCTTCGCCACTGTATGGACATATTTGGTGTTGGTTGCATTGCTCGGGGACCGGAGAATGACTTTGTGGTTTGGGTGTTTTTTTTTTTTAATATACTCAAAATAATAGCTATTTTTTTCGGCGAATGTCTCCTCGGAAAGGGGGGGAGGGCAGAATGACGCCCCTAAGATAAAAATACTATTTCTGGAGCTTTGACTATTTTTTAAAGTTTCTGTGCTCTCTTCGAATAGCACAAAAACTTTTCAGATGGGAGGCCCGGCCCACCTTGGTACTCAGTTGAATTTTAGGTCACTTTTAAAGTGTGGCATTATTCTCTTGGGGGTAGAAAGGGGGTATTCATAGATTTCAAGGTATTTGTCGGCTAATTCTACCCAAGTTGACTAACAATCTAGCATGACCTTATATTATGGCCATTTTGTCTATTACGATAGAAACCTAAATGAAGAAAATATTATGATTATAATTAATTAATTATAATCATTGCTAAATAATATGGGTGTATGTGTTTTATAAAATTATATGTCATTATTTGCACTTTTTAAAGGGTGGAGGGGCTCCTTTGTTCCTGCTTCCTGGAGTCGTGAATGTTCAAATTTTCCAAGATGTACTTTTGCATTTTTGGCATTCATGATGTGTGTTTGTGTGTTCAGCATTCTGCCACTCACCCAGGCCTCCTGTTTGCGTGATGGACGCCGCCAGGCAATTCTTTCCCTCCCCTCCTCAAATGCCGATTACTTAAAATTCCGAAAATGAGCAAAACTCCGTTGAGATTTATGATGGCCTTTTTTTTTAAGGAAATCTCCTGCGTGTGGTTTGTGTTAAGGGGGGCCAACAAGGCTGCTTTTGTGGCTCCCTCGTTGCCCATCCTTATTCGTCGATGAGTGACGCAATTTGTTGTGCGTATGAAGGAGTGAGGGGAATTTATATCCTTTAGGATATCTTACCCCTCCTCATGACAGTGGAGTTATCAGGGGGAGGGGGGTTTCTTTTCGCTTTATTTGGAAAAATACTAAGTGAACGTGGCTTCCTTTACGCTAGTTTCATACGCAAGGGATCTGGGTAAGAGGGAGGCGAGGTGAGACAAGCGACGCTTTAAAACGAGGGGGAGGGAGGTTTGTTCGTTTGAGGCGGGTTTTTGAGTAGACAAAGAGAGCTGGTTCTTTTTTCTTTTCTTTTTTTTTACTCGTCACCCGTTCCGATCTGGGTTTCCTCTTGACATCCCTCCCTATGGAGGGAAGAGGATCATCTTCGTGGTTTGTTAGTGGATGCACGCACGTCTCCTTGAAACGAGTCACTTAGGGAAAATGGGGCTAGCATGGGTGTTTTTGTAGTTGAATTTGAGTGTCAGACATGGATTTTCGCTTATATTCGATGGTTACCGAATCGTGGGGATATTGGGAAATAAGGAACTGTTTATTCAAGTGTTATATGTACTGTTTGAAAGGGAGATTGTGTGTGTGTGTGTATGCGCGCGCGCGTGCTTCGTGGTTGAGTGCTTTTGGGCGCAGTTCCTTCACTCCTGAAAAGATGATGTTGCTCCGGTTCGAATCTCAACTCCCGCTGATCGCACTTCCGCTATCCTATCGTTGATAGGGAGAACCCCTTCCCCCTCCCGCTTAAGTGTTCAATTTGGTAGCCATGAGGGAGTTCGGTATACGAACTTGTTCCTGGAGTTTTATAATTCGCCGTCCGGGTCCGAGTATTTAGTGGATGAGATTTGTTATTGCTGGGTTAGGGGGAATGGGAAGACCGCTTCGATAACAGTGCAGTTACGCCATATCGGGTTTGGTTAGTTTTCGGATAGATTCCCGTTACGGGTGGACTTCGTTGCTACCAATACGTTGTAGATACTCGAGGTTCAAAATCCCACGTTAATATTGTAGGCCCCCAGTAAGAAATAAAAGGCTTCTTAATGCAGATCGGTGGCAAGCACCAATTGTTTATTCATTCACCTTTCGTTCCCTCCCCGTCATCCTTTGTTCCCGAATGTAAGAATCTTGGTTGGTTAGAGAAGCTTTTTATTTAAAAAGCTTTGGAATCCGTTTTCGACCTCGACGTTCGTGAGCATTTCACAGTTGGTCCGTTTCGGCGATGCTCGGAGCTTTGTCTTGCTGATAAAGCGAATGGAGGCCCCGACAACGACGCTGCATCTCCACGGTTGTGTTAGAATGATGAATGGCGCATTTATTATAAAAGGGTTGTTACTCAATGCGCGAGGAATTTCACTCCGGAGTGTAGTTAATTTCCTTCAACCCCCTCCCCCCTCCCCTGGGGTTGCAGATAATGGCCGGTGATAAATTTGAAGAGACCACCTCTGAGCTCTTGAGGTTTGGATAACCCCCCTTTCTAGCGCACTTAATGAGTTTCGTGATATCCTTTCTTCTTGTCATTTAGCTTTGTTTGCACCTAGGAAACTTGCCATTGCGGTGGATTGGGGTAAATTTGAGGAGAGGGGGGTGCTCCTGTTTCCTTGGGCCCCACGGAGTCTACCAGGACTTGGCTTCTTTACCCTCACTTTTTACTCTGCCATAAAATGACGTTTCATTTTATTAAATAAATAATGTTATTGCGAGGAAAATAAAGCTAATGGAAAATACTGATGAAAAGGCTAATGGTCAAAAGGGAATATAATTAAAAGGCGAATGGCCTGAAAGAAATGGGAATAATGAAGCGATCCATAGGTCCGCAGTTCGGGATCTCTTCCTTGCTCAATGCCTCGTTTAGCAACCTCATCCAAAACCCTAACTTGATGCGTCTATCCGAGGGGACCTAGCTGTTTGGAATGCTTCCTTAGGGAGTTTGGGTTTAATAACCTCGAAAACTGGTTTGTATTAAAGAACACACTCGAAAGTACGAACATAACCGCCTTTCGTTGTTAAAAGACCATGGAAGGGGGGGGGAGGAAAAAGCGTCTCAGGTAGCGAATTCGATGTCCCAGACGTTAGGGGTGATAGCGGCGTGGGAGTCCTGGCTATGGCAACTCTGGTATTCGCGTTCCGTATTGTCTGGGGGTATTGCTGTGGCTCTCGGAATGGCTGGCACTGCGAAGGCCTCCGCTTATCTCGTTCTCCGGAATCCTCTTACCCTTGAGAAATAGGGTCTCGACCACCCCTGGCCCCCTCTCCTTATTGTCTGAGGTACGCATGAGGCAGGTGGAGACACCGACCTGCTGATCCCCCTTTGTGGAAGTTGGATAGGTTCCGGAGAGTTGCGCTCACCTCGTCTTGAGTGCCCAAGTATTCTTCTTGGGTCTTTTTTAGCAATAAACCTTTCCCGAATTCTTACTTCATCATTCGCCATTTTGTTGATGATCTCCCAAGCTTTCTAATCGACACTGTTCCCGTTAGATTTCGCTTCTTTTTTTTATTTCTATTTGCATTCTTCTTCTTTTTTTTATTCGCAACGCAGAAAGCATATGGGTGATAATTCTATTATTGTCTGTGCCTCCTCCCTCTCCACACCATCCGGATTTGAGGCAATCTAGTTTTTCTCCATCTGGCAGCAAAGCTTTTGGAGGCGCCTCTTTAGTATGCCATCAATGTTTGCTTTCGTAATAAACAAAATACCCCAATTGCCTGGTATATATCCTTACCCCCCCCCCATCCTCTCCTTTTGCCCCCCTTCCTCCCCGCGCCCTACACAGAGGCGAGAGAGGCAGCATTTTAAGGTTTGCGTCGATGATGCCATGGTAACTAGTTAAGATGTAGAGAAATAAAACAAACGAGTCAAAGGTCCTAGCAACCATCCGGTTTCTAGGATTGCCGATTCTTTGGGATAGCCAAAGAAATGGATGTAACCCGAAGCCAAGATTCTTGTGATTCTCGAGGATTGTTGACAAATTGAGCCAATTTTGAACTTTAGATAAAACTAGCTTAAACGAGAAGGGGAGGGGGAGGGGGAGGGGGATATATAAATTTTACTAGATCGTTAAAGGAGATATCGAATACCGCGTCCGGAGTCCCATCTATCTGCTAACCAAACGCAATGGCGTCAAACCAAGTTGTTTGGTCTAACCCGTGCAAACTGCGGCCCGCGAAGCCTTTTCATGTGGCGTTTTATTTCAGAATTCGACAAGATATTGAAAATTATTAAATATTTTGATAAAATCTCATGTCCTTATTTTTTTATTTAAGTGCTAGATTCTTAAATCAGTCATTTTTAAATATATTTCTTTCGTAGATAAAATTTTATATAAAAAACCCGATTATTTATAAATACTTATTCTCATTACCTTTATCTACACACACTCTTTCGCTCGCGGATGTTAAGCTACGTTGACTATGGTTTGTACTTGGATGTGAGACGCCTGGGCTCTGAGTAATGATCACATGATGTAGAATTGTAAATCTTGGTTCGGATTCCACGTTAAGCTGTAGGTTCCCTTCTCTGATATAAGTCTGGAAACAGTTTAAAAAGGGGTAGCAAAACTATGCCCCCCAAAAAGTTGCTCTTAGTTATTAATGTGTAGCTCTATCTATGACTACATATGTATGTAGTATATGTATATAAATACACAAAAGTAATTGCAATTATATGTATTCGAAATTTGGATTTCATTGTTTAAGTGCTGCCCGCAAAGCTTTACATAAGCTCATCAATGTGGCCCACTGCTTAAAAGTATCGCCCATCCCTGGTCGCACCCGATCCCAGCAGCGCGCGATTTTCGAATGAAGTCTTTCGTTAATCTGTTTGTATCTGAGATGAGGCTCATTAATTAAGAGTTAATTAGCGGCCTGGGATTAATTTAAAAACTTGAATTATCTTTTAATTTGTGTGTTTAAATGAAAACTACCCTTTCTTTAAGCCGATGAACGATTTACGACCTTGTGTCAAGTCTGCTCTAAGAGTTTTGTCGTGGTCGTCCTTCGCTTTCTCCTGGGACCGACTTCACGAGGATCGGACTAAATATGCATATGTAAAGTGTAACAGGATACCCCAATTTGTATCCCCGAGTTTCCCTTTGTTGGGATCTTTCCCTCCACCTTCATTGAGCAGGGAGTGGGGGAGGGGGAGTATCGTTGGAGAAAGCAAAATCGTTTGGGAATCGTCGCTCGGCGATCGATTTCTGGGATGGAGCCAAAATTTGATAGACTGTCTGGGACGAAGCGGCTGGGGGGGGAGCCATCCTTCTCTTCCCTCAGTCCCTCGTCAGGGGGGGGGTAGAAATGAGGGGATTTTGCTTCAGGGTTCGGTGACCCTCGCAGACGTCCTTATTTTTGGGTGGCTGTTCCCCCCTTGTTTTTCTGAAGGGGCAGGGTAATTGCTGCATCATTAGTTTTTCTCTTGTCGGAAAAAAAGGCGGGAATCAAAACGCGCCGGTATGGCTCGGGAAATTGGCGGGAGCGATGGGGAGTGATGGCGCGCTCTTGTTGGTGGCGGCGTTCTACAGCTCTGTTCGAATCCCATTCGGGTCGGAACTGCTCCCTTTTGTATTCAACCTCACCCGTGTTTTTTTGTGGGTTGGTGTGTGTGGGGGGAAGGGGAGGTATTTGGTTTTATTAGTTCACCCTCTCCGCTATTTCGTACCTAAAAACCTGAAAGAGGGTGTTGGTTATGTCATGGTCAACCCTGCTGTAGCTGACCACCGCCCTAACTCCCGCAGGAGGAACTGTGGCCACCTTCACTTTCCCGCAACGAACATTTTGCAGATGCCCTCGTTGGCCGGCTACCGGGACGAGCTGGGTCGCTACCCCTTCCCCGTAGGGGGCGCGGCGATTTGCCTTCCTGGCCGCCGTGCTGACGGGCCCCAGCGCCCTGTCCGGCCCTAGCCTAGCCTCTTCTCCTCTTTCCGCTAACAACCCTTTAGCCTTATCTGTCAATTTCTTTCCGAACTCTACTACTTCCTCCCTCTCTTCAAAGTCTTTGTTCCGATGGGATTGGACTTCTCTACTCGCGTTCGGGCCTGTGCTAGTTTCGGTCGGCGAGAGGTCTGATTCTCGGGAGTCTGTCCTCGCTTGATCCTCCCCCCCCATCAACACCTACGGAATATTGGCGGCTCCTACACCATCCCCTTCCCACCCACCCTACTGTGTGAAGATTGCATTCTTCCCCTCACAATTGCACATCTCATCACGGAATGCCCAACCTATGGAGAACTCCGACGAAGATACATACCCATTGATGTTGGGGGTACCCTCGATATCCTAAGATCTGCACAAACGGCTGAAAATATCCGCCCTGGCAGCGGAATCATCTTCTACCTCGAGGAGACAGGACTATTAAAGAAGCTATAGTTAAGTCTCCAATAGCACGATCTAAATTTTAATGAATTTGAATTATTTTAACATCTTACTCCATTACCATACCATTTATCCATCTAGTGCTTCAATCATCACTGCATAATCACCAACTCATCATATCAGACACAACTTTTATATCTCATCTTTAAAACTTTTTTACTACAAAACGAATTACGGTACAATCACCTCGCAGGGAGCACCAAGGGACGCGTCAATAATCCATCCATCGCTACCGCTTGTCTCTTGTATTCGGGATGGGTTCGTGCACACTGACTTGTGGACTTTACGACTTTTTGCCTCCCCTTTATTTGACTGTTGTTTTTTTGGTAGGTTACATGTTCCTGCGTCGGGGGGAGGCCGGCCTACCTCTGACGCCGGAGCGCGCCTTCTTCTTGCTTTGTTTTCTTGTTGCTATTTTTTTACCCCTCGTCCTTTTTAGCGTTATTTGTTTTCTCGTTTTTATGTTACATAAGTCGTGTACGGCGACTTATGCCCAAGCAGGAAGTCGCCAGATAGGTTCACACACAAAAAATGCCCTCCTTGGTTTTCGCTTTAAATAATCCATAGAGAAGGTCACTCCGTTGGATTAGATTACTCCCTACTACTTGGTGGTGCCACCGACGAAGCTGTGTGCTCAATTGTAAGGAGCTTTTGGTGTGCATTTACACTTCGTGGCCGGAGAGTTCCCCGAGCCACCGACCGAATCCAGGGTTATTTAAGGCACTCATTGGATTATTTCTCAAGCTAGGCTATTTATAGGTATGGGTGAGTTAATGGAAGATACACCCTCCTGGTCCCAGTGTTCGGACTATCAGTATTTCCTTGTACTCCTTTTTTTCCTATTCCGCCTTGTTTATGTTTATCCGCTCCTTTCTGCCCATTTGGGTCCCGAAAGCGTGCCCCAAGTAGTATGCTCTTTAGGGGAGTCAGGTTAGGTTTCCTCCACACCTTCCGCTAATCTCATCACTTTGTTTACGATTCTTTTCGAAGCCTTTGCTGGTCGCGATAGGCTCTCGTTGGTTCTAATTTCGTTCGTTATTCTCCTCGCGGGACCCTTTTATAGGTCTCCGCATCTTTACCCTTTTATCGAGCTCTGCATTTCCACCTTTTTATCGATCTCCGCATCTCCATCCTTTTATCGACCTCTGCATCTCCATCCTTTTATCGACCTCTGCATTTCCATCATTTTATCGACCTCTGCATCTCCATCCTTTTATCGACCTCTGTATCTCCATCCTTTTATCGACCTCTGCATCTCCATCCTTTTATCGACCTTGTCATCTCCATCCTTTTATCGACCTTTGTATCTCCATCCTTTTATCGACCTCTGTATCTCCATCCTTTTATCGAACTCTGCATCTCCATCCTTTTATCGACCTCTGCATCTCTAATCTTTTATTTACCTCTGCATCTCCATCCTTTTATCGACCTCTGCATCTCTATCCTTTGATCGACCTCTGCATCTCTAATCTTTTATTGACCTCTGTATCTCCATCCTTTTATCGACCTCTGTATCTCCATCCTTTTATCGACCTCTGCATCTCCATTCTTTTATCGACATTTGAATCTCCATCCTTTTATCGACCTCTACATCTCCATCCTTTCATCGACCTCTGCATTTCCACCTTTTTATCGACCTCTGCATCTCCATCCTTTTATCGACCTTGTCATCTCCACTTTATTGACCTCTGCATCTCCATCCTTTTATCGACCTCTGCATCTCCATCCTTCTATCGACCTCTGTATCTCCATCCTTTTATCGACCTCTACATCTCCATCCTTTTATCGACCTCTGCATTTCCACCTTTTTATCGCCCTTTGCATCTCCATCCTTTTATCGACCTTGTCATCTCCACTTTATTGACCTCTGCATCTCCATCCTTTTATCGACCTCTGCATCTCCATCCTTTTATCGACCTCTGTATCTTCATCCTTTTATCGACCTCTGCATCTCCATCCTTTTATCGACCTTTGCATCTCCATCCTTTTATCTCCATCCTTTTATCGACCTTGTCATCCCGTAAACATGTAGATTGGCGGCTCGGCCGAAAAAGTGGATTTTTGTTTGTTTATATTTCGTTCACCCCTGCCTGAATATTCATGCGCGCTGGATTCCTATTTGAAATATACCCAGCGCCATTTTTTTTTATATAAAAATGTACGAAACTAACCAAACGATTGATTGAAACTCAGGATCATCGTAGGGTGGTCTTCCCATTGTGCTTACCCCCACACGAGCCGTCTCCTTAAATTTACTCCCAAAACGTGAAACATATTGGAACACGGACGAAATAGTTACGTCCCATCGTTCGAGCCGCCAATCTACATATTTACCCATCTCCATCCTTTTATCGACATTTGAATCTCCATCCTTTTATCGACCTTTGCATCTCCATCCTTCTATCGACCTTTGCATCTCCATCCTTCTATCGACCTCTGCATCTCCATCCTTCTATCGACCTCTGCATCTCCATCATTTAATTGAGTAATTATTCCGCGGAGGGCCCAATCATTATCACAGGCCCCAAGTCAAAACCAAGTGAAAATCTTTATTTTTTTATTTCTTTTTTTTAGATAGCCATAAAAATGTAAATTCTACCATTTTTCACACAATTTTAAAACGATGACTAAAAAAATAAAATTTACAATTTGAAGACAATTCCCCCCCCCCTCCATGAAAAAATACATATTTTCACTTGATTTTGACTTGGATCCTATGAAAATACAACCTAACCTAACCTACAATCGACACGAGAACCGTTACTGTATATGTATATAAATGGAACATTTTTCATAAACTTACTTTTAATTTTGTGATGAATACGTCCATTTGGGATGAAGATCATGAATAAATATAGCGAGCAAAATATTTCAGATAAAACTTGTCTTTGTTCCCCAGCCCTTATGGGCTCCAGTAACTGGATCGACAAAGTTTTTCGAATGATTCACTACCATATGTTGGTATCCAAAATTGCTTAAACGATCGTAAGCCCTTAGGAAAAAAGGTTGTGTATAGCAATAACAAAGAAAAGCACGATATTTAACTTTGCTGACGTCATAATATTATTGGAGCTTCAAAGCGAAATTGTGGCTATTTTTAGATATACTCGTATCTAGCTTTGGGTCCTCTTGGGAATAATGATTTGGTGTTGGCTCTCCCCTCTGCGGAATAATAACCCACCCTTGTATCAATCTCTGCATCTCCACCTTTGTATCGATCACTGCATGGTGGAAGCCTGGCTTTATTTTGTGTGTATTAGTAATCTCATCGAGGCTGTCGCACCTCCCTGCCCCAACGCCTCTCATCTCTTCCCATGCATCGGGCTCTGTGAAAGGCTTGTTCTCTACGATGGGGTCTCCCCGCCCCTTGAACCAGCTGGTCGACACTGCCCAAGTTGGGGTATTTTCGGATGTTGGTGATTGCAAGAAGGGCCCTTTCTTAGAGTACCCCACCCTGCTTTCTAGTTGCCCTTCTCTTCATTCTGAAGGGAAGGGTTCGTGCACACTGACTTGTGGACTTTACGACTTTTTGGAGGAGGCCGACCTCCTCCCCATTATTTGACTCTTTTTTTTGTTTTTGTAGGTTGCATGTTCCTGCGCAGGGGGGGGGGGGGCACTACCCCGAGGCCGGAGCGCGCCTTTTTCTTTGCTTTTTTGCTTTGTTTTCTTGTTATTTTTTTTAGCCCTTGTCCCTTTTAGCGTTGTAATTTGTTTTTTTAATATAACCTAGTAGTGTATGCCGGGAGTATTGCGGTCGACCTTTTCGGAGCACACTTCGTGTGACGCAGAATAGGGACGGCTCCAAGTCCCAGGACGGGGTCGGCTTCCATGCCGTATCACCCATGTTTTAAGTCATCGTGTCTCTACCAAGGACTGCTTCTGTCTTCGCGGCTGAGCTAGTTGCAATACACCGCTCGGTACGGGAGATAACGCGACGTGCCCGGTTCGGAGACCGGATTGTAATCTATAGCGACTCACAAAGCGCCCCGGGTGCTCTCGCAGCGTTGGAATTTCCGCATCCCCTGGTTCGCGATATCCCTGACGCCACGGTTTTGGTGAGCCAGGTGGATGTCGAGATTATCTTCTACTGGGTTCCTGAACATATAGGAATTGCGGGGAATGAACGCGTCAAAGAGTCCGTGACGACTGGGCGACCAGATCAGCGTTTCGCTCTTCCTCAGACCGACTACATCGCTGGAATCAGGGCCGCCCCCCAGGCTGCTTGGCAAAGAAGATGGGAGACGGCCGAGTTGAACTTAAGATTGCGTGCCATTGTGCCACATTTGTTTCCATGGACCTTTCCCTCACCCCACCCCTAAATACCACGACCACTTTAGGTCGCAGTGTGTCGTCTTCGAATTGTTCACACTCTGGGGAGGCTCCCCTGCACTTTACTGCAACGATTGCGTTGTCCCCCAGACGGCTCGGCACATTCTTGTTGAATACCCCAGCCTGGGTGATCTTGGCGCACGTGACCTGTCCCGGTATCGGGACGAGCGGGGTTGCTACCGCTTGTCCTTTGTACTCGGGACTGGTTCGTGCACACCGACTTGCGGACTAGAAGACTTTTTGCAGGAAGCTGGCCTCCTCCCTTTTTATTTGACTCTGATAATTTTCACTGATCCTGCGCCGGAGATAAGCGGGCCTCTCCCCGACGCCGGAGCTTGCTTCTCTTTTTTTTCGTTTCGATCTTTGGTTTTTACTTGTTCTATGTTTTTGCGTCTTTAGCGCAGTTTTTTTTTTTTTTTTAATATAGTCTAGCATTAGTCTGTGCGATGATTACGGCGATGTATGCCCTAATAGGCTGTTGCCATATTAGCGCTGGAAAAAAAAGGAGGGTAAAACGTATAATTACCTCCGGTTGCTATATCCCGTATTCTCCCTGTACGCGGTTTCGGCTCAGTCGTTATGCACGATACTTCTTCCTTATGTTCGTGTTCAAGGTTTTAGCGGGGTTGCTCTTGTGTTCTCCCCCTTTCCGAAGGGGAGAATTGTTGACGAATAAACTCCTATTCCACAACGAGGTAGGGACTCGGGGAAATGAGACCGGCGTTGACAAACGGGTATATAGAACTTAGTAGGGGAAAAGGCTGAATACAAAAGAGAAGACGGCTAAAGGTAGGGACGGGTTGGAAGGGCGAGAAACTTGTTCATCTACCTTTCCTAAAATTATACAGCTTAATACCTCGAAAGAACCATTAGGGTTATCTGACCACCCCCATTTTTGGTGGGTTCCATGTTGGGGGAGTTCAAGGAATAAATCCTTTGCGTCTGTCACTGGTCTGGGAGGTTGTGCACAGTGAGAAGGAAATTGGTCGGTGCGAACCGGCTCTCATTTAGTCGTGGACAGTTTTGTGCGCGCCAACCAAGGTGGTATTCGGACCCCCCTCGATATCCACGATTAAAATTTAACTAGTTTGATGCCGAGCATCTTAAACTTCCATGGTTTGGGGGAAGGGGTGGGAGTGGAGGAGTTGAGCACCACGAGCTCTCTCTGATTTGGCATATTCCAAGTCTCTGTTCTCTTTCGCGTGTTCCCTTTACTTCATCGACCCCCCTCCCCCATCCTCATCGTAGATTTTTTGTTCTCAGCATGGAACCGCTATGCGTTGCACCAAGAACAGGGGCAAGCGTCACTCCTGTGTGAGGGTGCTGGGGGAGGGGGGGGGGGGGCAACATGCCGTGTTTTTTGCGAGATCAACAGACCTAAGTCGCATGTTCTCAATTATTCTGATTTATGACCTTACGACCTTCAAAACGTTCAATAACTCCCGGACTAACCTTGGGAGTGCTTTGGCAATTATATCATTCGAAAGAGAATGTAAAACGACCCAAGGGTTTCGAATTACTTTAAAATCGGCCGAATAGTTAGGGTGTTATTGCTAAAAAAAACATTGAAAAGTAAAATGGTGACCATCCAACCGACGACCTACGGACCGCCATAATAACATAAGAGAGTCGACGCGCACGCGACTAAAAAGAATATCAGACTCGAGTGGACAAGAGGTCGATCCCATTTGCGTCGAACAATTCCGCAATCATACCGCGATGAAGGGAGTATTTGCCCGTTATATTATTGCTCTAGGGGGCGTGGGGGTGGGGATTAGGGGTATCTCTTTTTTTCGAGAAGGTAGGCGTTGGAATGTGTGCATGTAAAGAATGCTGGGAGGGGGGGGGCGTAACTGGCCCGACACCTGTAATTAGCTCGATCGGTCTACAGTCATTTTATGGGCGGGAAACGCGTGTGAGTGGATTTTCGCACACGCTTGTTCAGGGAAACGCGTGCCTCATTTGGTCAGTGGCTTGGGTCATGCGTTTAATGCCATCCCCCACTCCCGTTGCAGGGGTTTTGTATCCCCTACTTTTTGAGTGTCCGCCTTGATGCACCCGGTCCCGCTATTTAAGTTTTAAGAACCCTGGTTTTGAAATTCTGCTTCTCCTCGGTTGCATTACATAGGTTCGGTTTCTCTAAGTCTTCATAATTTATCGTCGGTTTTTTTTTCCTTTTGCTCACCAATGAGACTTGCCTTCATTGCATAAGGGGGGTGGGGCATGTTCACGATTTTGGCTCCTCCCGCGGGCCTTAATGTCCCCTAGTAATCTCCTCATTTCGCTAATCTGGCTCTGTAGTCTCCTTTTCAAAATCAATCCGATTAGATAGCCTTCGTATGTTCGCTTATTTGTTATATATTACGGAGGGGAGGGGTCGATTGCCTTTGTTATGGCTGCCTTTCATTTTTCCCTGTGCCTCCCACGACGATGCTTACTGAAGGACACGAAATCGGGGGAGGGGGGGAATCGCTGGGTTTCCCTTACCCCGTCCTCCTTAGTCCTCATGCCTGACCTCCTTAACTGCTCCCGTCTCGCCTCTCCCGCTTGACCTTGCTCACTCGAATCTAGGTTGCGCCTTGAGCGGTGATTCTCCATTGGTTGGCGAGTGGCTTGCTCTTAGCGGGGGTGGGAGCTTCCCCCCTCTCCCCCGAACGGTTATTCGTACTGAAGCCCGATCGGATGGGGCCTTTGCTCGCGAAAATTCAGGGCTTTGTGGGTTCCAGTTGGTGTCGTCAGGTTCCCAGACGCCATTTTGAATATACCTGTTCCGGAGGTCCCAAAATGTACCCTTTCTCGCCCTCATTCTCATTTGGGGGGGGGGTGTTCTCGTGTCCTAGTGAATACGCGGAAGGGACCACCTGGCCCCCCTTCCCACTGCCAACCTTGCGGTTCAGGAGACGCGTCCTCGAGTGTCAAATGAGCCCTAATTTTCCGTCATTTTTTCGCCTTTGTAGTTTCGGAGATGCCCTGGTTAGTTTCTCCTCTTTTTTCAAGATATAAATCCTCGATACCTGGGCACGGACGTTGTTTCCTGCCCCGCCCTCCCTCCTCCTCCTCCTCCCATAAAATGACGAAGAAATTGTCAAAAACCAACGGGGCCACTGCGCTCCGTGGCCAAATTGGATATGAGCAACGTTCTGAAGAAGAAAAGGCAGACATTGGAATCCTGGGGAGATCGAGAATGCCAAGGACGCTTGACGAACCTGAGCTGTTGCGGGTCACACTTCGTATCGCGCAGGGGCAAATGCAGTCGAGGCGGCTGCTACAGATGTCATTTGAAAGTCAGTTCCCATTTCAAAGGGGAAAAGCCAATTGAAATGAAATACGTGTACTCAAGAGGGAAGTCACCCCCCCCCCCTCCCTCTGCCCCAGCCTCACCTCAGCGTGCCTATATTTCTCCAGCGTACATTTACAAGGGGGGGGGGATTCGAGCGAGTGTCGTATCCAACAGAGGGCGCCTCCAGGTAATGAACCCAGGCCCGATCCCGGCTCTCGAGCGCATGACCGATGGCGGAACGTTCTTTCCTTCTGCCTGGATGAACGGATACGTCGTGGTGTCTCAAACCTATACCCGTTGGGGAACTCGTCTTCGTTGCGGACCAGAGGTAGGCTTGGGGGGAGTTGCCCCCCCCCCCGACCCGATCCAAATACTATATTTGGGCCATGTATCTTTTACATATTTCTACACCACTAACTTCCCGCAAGCGGGTGTCAGGTGTTGCCTAGGCAACCGTGGTGCAACGGTCATCTGAGGAATTACCTGGCTCCCGGTGCCAGGGTGTGGATACAACCTGGCGCCTACCAGCTACTGCACCCCCTGCCCCTACTGTCTTGTAGGTTCTGCCTCGATCACAAACCAGGATCGGGAGTGCCTATAGGCGAGCACCAACAGACCGGTGTCTCGGCAGGTCCCAGGATGAAGCCTGGTCGTCTCGGGCCTCTCCTGCCACTAGAGTCCTTCTTCTCCCCCCCCCTCCTCCCTGGGAAAGATACGGGTCCGAAGACTGCACACATTCCTACCCGTTTAAACCTAGGGTAGGTTTGATGCCCTAAACTGAGGGCATCTGTCATCATCGACCTCGATGGACTGCCCATAACAAAGCAAAGTATAGCGTTCAACAATGCCTCACTAGTTCTAGAGCTTTACGTCTCTCTAGAAAAGTTATGCAGGAGTTACCCTCGTTGTTTTTTGCTTAAAGACCCCCCCCCCCTAACATAATTTCCTTTTTGGGGGGCGCACCTTTTAAAATCCCAACATGGAGAGATGCCTTGGCGGGTGGAGCGGCTGCCCCTTTCAACGTCCCAGAACAAGTACAGGAGTGGTGCACGGACTCGAAACTAGGGGTTTCTAGCACCCTCGCTACCCTGGTATTGTGCTGCCCCGTTATATATTGGGTTTTGAAAGGCGTTCTCGCCCCATCCCTACCTCCTTCGAGAAGGGCGGGCCGGAAAGAGCAACTTGAGATCGTTCCTGCGGTGCGCATCCCGCCGTGACGCGCCGTCCACGTCATCGCCCGAGGCTCGAACAGGGATTGTCTTGTGGCGGAGGCTCGATCGCACACTGGGCCATTGTGCCTGTGATTGATGGCTGCCTTCGCCGTTTCGTTGGGGGCGATCTTTGTTGCGCCGTTTGCATTCCTCCATTCCTCGCTCCTTTGTTCCATTTGTGGGTTAAGGCAGGCAGAGGGGGGGGGGGAAGTAGTCAAAAAGCTAATTTTTCGTGTATTTTACGAATGAGAGGGGGGGGGGGATATTTCTCAGGGGTTCCCTTCTTTGTAGTTGAATGGTGGGCGTCGCTAATCCTTGTTGCGGTACGCACCGAAGCAGCGTTCGTTTCAAGTGCCCCCTCCCCCTCCTTTCCTGTGAGAGAGATGAATGGTGCCATAGCGACAGATGGGGATTCTTAAATTAGTGTTAATGGGTGTAAAGAAATGTGTTAAGGTAAGGGGAAAGGTGAGGTGATTGAGTGGAATGCAAAGATGAAAGTATCTTAATTGGGTCGGATTAAATGAGTAATGGTGCAGAGTCGCGTGAAAACATAAATAAGTTTTAATGGATATACATCAACCCCATTAATGGTCAAAGGCCTGTTCAAGAGGCTTTATGATTACGGTCCAGGGCAAAAGTTTGCCGCGTTATTCTCGCCGTTGAGCCAATTTCACCACCCCCACCCGTTTCTGCGAGTTCGTCTCAGAGTATCCTTGTGTATAAATGTGCCCAATTTTGGATTTATTTCGTCCATCTCCTCCCCTACCTTACCCATTTTCATGCCAGATATCTTCTTTTTACGATATCCGTCACCCGTGTTTGTGTTCTTCTCCATGTGAGCGACGGCCTAAGCGAGTGGAAACGCCGCTTCCGATTTGAACGAGGTTAAGTCACACCGTGCGTGGTTCGTCTCCGAATGGAGTTTTCCCGACTCGAGCCACCTTCACGGTTGTTGCCATACGCTGAGAAATTTAAAAAAAATAAATTAAGGAGTGCAGATCGGGGCTAAAACCTCGTACCAAATTAGTATACCCGTGTATCTCTTTTATGCTCGGTGCGTGATTCGTCCTAACATGTACCGTTTTATGTTTCTCTCGCTCGTTCTCTCTCTTTTTCTCTATCTTCTCTCTCTCTCTTTCTCTTTTTGTCTATTTCTCTTTATCTCTTTCTCTTTCTTTCCCTCTTTTATCTTTCCCTCTCGCTCTTTCTCTTTCTTTCTTTCTCTTTCTATTTTTCTCTTTCCCTCTTTATTTCCGAGGGGAAAGAATAAGTCGCCTGCTGACAAATGTGCAAGAGTCACCCTTATTGGTGATTCTCAAGCACAGGACCTGCAGTCCCTGCTAGCGGCCCGCCTTCGCACTAGTGTGAAGGTAAGCTGCCTGCCAGGATGTGGTAACCACCACATCAGAGTAGAGGCTGAGAAATCACAGATTTCTGAGAGCTCAGTCGTTGCTCTGATGGTCAGTGGAAACGACCTCTACCTGAGAGGAGGTAGGGTAGGCCCTACAGATAAAATCCTCCACACGGTCATGGGTGCCGTGGACGACTGTGGGCTGAAAACCCGCAAGCGTGTGGTAGTCGGGATGCTCCCGAGGAGAGGTCCAACACGGACCGCTCACTCGATGAATGTGTCTTTAAACCGGCGCCTGGCAGATTTGTGTACGGCAGAGGGGGTCTTTTTTGTGGACCCGTACCGCACCTTTTATGGTAAAAATGATCTCTACCAAAGGGATGGGGTACATCTTTCCTTTAAAGGAAAGGCCTTTCTGTCGAATATGATCCAGGATGTCGTAGAGAGGACCGAAAGGAGTATCCGGCCCAGAGTGAGGGCGGACGTACGCCAGTACGCCCGTGTCACTCCAGGAACGACCTTCTCAGAGGTCGCAAAAAGGAGTGCCTCGCCAACAAACAAGCCGGGAAACGGAAGAGCGTAGGGAGTCCTACAGTCGGGGACTCCCTGAAAGTTCTTCTGTTTAATGCGAGGTCAATCAGGAACAAGTTTCCTGAGCTCCGTGGCCTCAGAGCGACGGAAGAACCCGAAATGGTAGCCATAACAGAATCGTGGATAAAAACCTCAAACCGAGACTTTGAAGGCGAATTCACGGTTACTGGCTACCCACTCTTCCACAAAGATAGGCCAGACAGAGAGGGTGGCGGTGTAATGTTGTATGTCAAGGATACAATCAAATCTACGAACTCCAACATTATATCCGATCACGAGCTCCTAGTCGTTGACCTAGAGATAGGTCCTGTCAGATACAGGACCCTGGTGCTGTACAGACTCCCTTCCCAACCCGTTGAGAAGGACAGGGAACTGTACCAGCTGCTGGGTGAGCTTGTTCAAGGCAGTGTGCATCGTTATGGGCGACTTCAACAGACAAGTTGACTGGAAAAACAGAGCAGCCTGTGGCGAGAGCGCGCTACTCCTGGAGTTCGCCAACAACGAGTTCCTCACTTAATGGGTCAGAGAACCTACGAGAGGAGACAATATCCTCGACTTGGTCTTCACCTCTGAGGATGATATCGTTGAGGATGTCTCTGTAGGCGAAGAGCTCGGTGGTAGTGGTCACCAGCTAGTTAGATTTACCGTCAAGATCCCGAAGGTAAGGTCTGTTGCCAGTCAATCAAGGAAACTTGACTTGAGAAGAGCAGACTTTGCAAGCCTTCGTGCTGGGCTGACTGAAGTAAGGCTAGCGGTATGCGAAGAGGTTGAGGATTCGTGGAACAATTTCAAAAATAAATTCATGAGTCTTCAATCAAGTTGCATCCCTCTGAAATGCCTTCGTCGGTCTTCTGTTCAACCAAAGTGGTTTAATCGAGAAATCGGCCAACTGCTTAGGGAGAAGAGAAATGCGTACCGGCGATCGAAGATCTCGGGTGCTTTTGACGAGTACCGGAGGCTAGCCAGGAGAGTGAAGTCCAGCATAAGGGCGGCTAAGCGTACTGAGGAACTCCGAGTGGCGAGACTGCAAGGAGAATCCCAAGGAGTTCTTCGGCTATATAAATTGCCGTAAACCAATCCATCGTAGGATTGGGCCCTTAGTGGACGAGGAGGGTGCATTAACTCAGTCAGATGCAGAAAATGCTAACCTTCTCAATCACTACTTCTCCTCAGAGTGTGGTCCCATCCCCCAGCCCACGGATTCCTACTCGGGGAGAAAAAGTTGGCGGATATAGACTTCACCGAAGGAGAAATAAAGAAAAAGAACGCTGACCTAAAGACGAATAAGTCCCCTGGACCGGACGGGTTTCTACCCAAGGTGTTGAAGGAATTGTGTAATGAAGTATCACGACATCTGTGCGCTATCTTTAACATGTCAATCCGGACCGGATGCGTTCCTAGAGACTGGCGTGATGCGGAGGTGACTCCGACCTTCAAGAAAGGAGACCCCAGCCATCCGTCAAACTACCGACTTATCAGTCTGACTTCGATAGTCGGTAAACTCATGGAAAGCATGATGGTGGACAAAATGACGTCGTATTTAGAGTCAAAGCTGCTACTGAGGAGTTCCCAGCACGGCTTCCGAAGGCAACGGTCATGCCTGACGAATCTTGTGGAATTCTTCCACTTCGTGTTCAGTGAGCACGATCGGGACAAGGCGGTGGATGCGGTGTACTTAGACTTTCAGTAAGCCTTTGATAAGCTACCACACTGCCGTATTCTACGGAAAGTGCGAGCGCTGGGCATAGACGGAAAAGTAGCCGGCTGGATAGAGAGCTTGCTAAGTTGCAGACGGCAACGGGTGGTGCTGAATGAACAGGCTTCTGAGTGGGTGCTCGTTACTAGCGGGGTGCCTCAAGGTTCTGTCCTGGGACCACTACTATTCATCATCTACGTCAACGGCATGGACAGTGACATGGTTGCCAAGATTTCTAAATTTGCCGACGATACCAAGCTTGGTATGAACGTTGCAAAGGATGGAAATACTGCCCGCCTGCAGGAAGATCTTGGGAAGATTGGGGAGTGGTCGGACACGTGGCAAATGCCTTTTAACGTGAACAAATGCAAAGTAATGCATATCGGCCACCGAAACTCCCGATCTCAGTATATCCTTAAGGGCACTGCTATTGAATCCACCGACACTGAGAAGGACTTGGGGGTAACGATCACTAGTGACCTCAAGTTCTCGAAACAGTGTATTGAGTCGGAGAAAAAGGCCCAAAGGATGCTAGGCTACATAAAGCGCCAGTTTGGATATCGGAACAAGGAGATATTACTGTGTTTGTACAACTCTCTTCTCCGACCGCACCTGGAGTATGCTGTACAATTTTGGAGTCCTTCATTTCGAAAGGAAATCGCGAGATTGGAACGCGTGCAAGCCAGGGCAACCAAACTGATTCCCTCTATCAGACATAAAAGTTATGAATATAGATTAAAGGAATTAGATCTGTTCTCGTTGGAAACCCGTAGACTGCGTGTTCTGCTCATCGAAGTTTTCAAAATACTTCGAGGGATATTTTCACACTTGGTGAGAGCAGAACAATAAATCATGGCTTTAAACTGCAACTGAAGCCTTACAACCGCGATCTGTGTGGAAAACTTTTCACGTACAGTATCTGCGGTAGTTGGAATGCATTTCCAGTGGAAGTTGTCAACAGTGAATCTGTTGACCAGTTCAAGTCAAGACTAGACAGGGTCTTGAAAAGTGGCCGTTTAAGGACGTAAAGCATTTGAGCAGAGATGTGCCCGCTAGACTGCTAGTCCAAAGGTATCCTCTTTGAATGAATTGTAAGGTCTTCTAGGGTACTTTCTTTCCTTGTTACTCCTTGTTACTCTCTCTCTCTCTCCAGTGTTGAGAGAAGTGCGCCATGAAGTGTCACAACATCTAGGCACAATCTTCAACATATCAATCCGGACCGAATGCGTTCCTGGAGACTGGCGTGAGGCGGAGGTGACTCCCATCTTCAAGAAAGGACACTCGAGCCAGCCGTCGAACTACCGATCTATTAGTTTGACTTCGATAGTCGGTAAACTCATGGAAAGCATCATGGTAGACAAATTAGGCACCGATCATGCCTAATGAATCTTTTGGAATTCTCCCACTTCGTTTTCAGTGAACACGGCCGGGATAAAGCGGTGGATGTTGTTTATTTAGACTTTCAAAAAGCCTTTGATAAGGTACCACACCGCCGCCTTTTCCGGAAAGTGCGTGCGCTGGGCTTAGGCGGAAATGTAGCAGGTTAGATCGAGAACTGGCTAAGTGGCAGGTGGCAACAGATGGTGTTAAATGGACAGGCTTCTAATTGGGTGCCCGTTACTAGCGGTGTTCTTCGAAGTTCTGCCCTGGGACCACTACTTTTCATCATTTATTTTAACGACATGGATGGCGACATAGTTGCAAGATTTCTAAATTTCCCGACGATACCAAGCTTGGTATAAACGTTGCAACGTAAGGAAATACTGCCCGCCTACAAAAAGATCTCCGGAAGATTAGGGAGTGGTCGGACACGTGGAAAATGCCCTTTAACGTGAACAAATGCAAAGTGATATATACGAGTATAGGCCACCGAAACCCCAAATCACCGTATATCCTTAAGGGCACCGCTCTTGAATGCACTGATACCGAGAAGGACTTGGGTGTAACTATCACAAGTGAACTCAAGTTCTCGAAACACTGCATTGAGGCGGAGAAGAAAGCCCAAAGGATGCTAAGCTACATAAAGCGACAGTTTGGATATCGGAACAAGGAGATATTACTGTGTTTGTACAACTCTCTTGTCCGACCTCATTTGGAATTCGTTACGAAAGGATATCGCGAGATTGGAACATGTGCAAGCCAGGGCAACCAAACTGATTTCCTCTATCAGACACAAGAGTTACGAAGATGGGTTACGGGAATTATATTTGTTCTCGTTGAAGACCAGGAGGCTGCGTGGTCAGCTTATCGAAGTTTTTCTAATACTTCGAGGCTTTGCCAATGTGGACTACAGGGATATTTTCAGCTAAGCGAGAACAGAACCAGAAATCACCGCTACAAACCTGAACTGAAGTGTTACCACCGCGATCTGTTTGGGAAATTTTCACATTTCGCATCTGTTGTACTTGGAACGGACTTCCAGTGGAAGTTTTCTGCAGCAATTCTTTTTAACAGTTCAAGTCGAGACTAGACAAAGTCTTGAAAATTCGTCGATTGGGCACATAAACCGTTGTGCGTGTGTTCATCGAGGGTGTCAATTGACACTTTCGAGAACTAGGCCCGCTCATCTGTTAGGCCAAAAGTACCCTCCTTGAATAGACCGTTAGGTCTACAAGGGTACTTAGTTTCCTTGTGACTCCTTGTGACACACACACACACACTCTATCTATCTATCTATCTATCTATATATATATATATATATATATATATATATATATATATATATATATATATATATATATAGTTTTCAGTTTCCGCTTGCATTGCATTCGGCGTCCAATTTGTGTTTGTGTGTGTGTGGGGGGGGGGATTGGGTTTTGTTTGTTTGGTTTTTGGTTTTTAATCTTGCCTGTAAGATGATTGTGGTGACTTGTGACCTGGTAGGTGGTCGCTGAAAAAAAATCGGTCTCCAAATTTCTTTTGGATCAGTTAAAACTGGTACGATCCATGATTATTTTTTGTCTTTCAAGCACGGAACGCGGTTCTAACGTGGAAGGTTTGACATTTTCATGTGGGCGATCGGTTGATTTGAAGAAAAACCAATAGGCAGAACAGGAAATCTAAAGTTTTTTTTAAAGATTTTTATTGAAAACCTTTAATATTGTATAGTGTTTTTATTAAATTTTAAAAATATCAAACTACTGTAAGAATAAAGTCAATTACAAAATTCTATCTAGTTTTATTGGTTATTTTTGTACGAAATGCAATATGCCCCTCAGAGTGAGGTGCCCTGTGTAGACTCCTACTCCTGGGACCTGGTGGAGCGACACGTTTCCCGGTCAGAGTGCCCGCATTTAAGCGCCCTCTGGCGAGGCCTCATGGTCGCAGTGCCCTTAGCTGTGCGCATTCCCTCCTCCCACTGTTTGTAGGTAATTCATCTTAACATCTTCCAGAATTTTCACTCTGCCTACATTCACACATTCCTATCCGATCTCTCCTCATTGACTTCTGACCAACAGGGGCCGGGGTTACCCTTTGGAGATTGCTACCCCTCCCGGCCCTCCGCTTCTTTCTCACGGGTCCGCTCAAAGCTATGTTCATATGCAGCAGGCGACCCCCCGCACTCGACCGCTCGTGGTGGCCGAACATAGATCCAGCAAACCCCCTTAGTGATGCCAGGGTCGGCGGGATATTGGGCTATGCCCCCCTTCCCCAGTTCCTTGTCCCATGTTTAGTGACTTTTATTGAGGGTCGGCATGCCCACCCTTAAACTTTCCTGGTGGACGTCAGCTTGCCGGCCCTCTGCCGTATTTTTCTCCACCAAGCCCCCACGTCTATTAAGTCCACGGTCGGGATCTCCGACGCTACGGGAATGGGGGGGGGGCGAAAAAGGCCCTGCCGAAGCGAGCGCAAACCCCAAGGTGCCCTTGCCCCAGCAGACGCCAATCTTCCGTGGGGGGAGAATATTGACGGTGAAAATCACCCCCAAGTCAAAGACCATTCCCGGCCAAGGTTCTCCCAGATGGACAAACCCCCGGCAGATGTGACGTGAGAGTAGTAGTCTCCTCTTTCCGGTGTGACTCAGCAGGCAGCCGGATCATTTGCCATGGGTAGCTTGGGCGGAGGGAGCATAGCCCCTGTGAAAAGCAGAATGACGAGGCGAGTGGATTCTTGTCGATGTTGGGGCCCCTCCTCGAGATGCTCTGGGGAGTCGTCGAGCCCGCTGACTTCAAGCGTTTTTATATTGTTCGCTCAACGGATGTAAGTATGCTGTCCAAGGGAGACATGTTCCATTAGCGTCAGGTATTAGTCATGGTTCTCGGTAAGGAACAAAAAGCACCCTTTTCTCGGACGGAACCATTTTGATGAATGCGGCTGACCCTGTCCAGACAGCAATTGTGAGTGATCTTGGGACACTCGATGGCTCGCCTGGGCAGGTGACACCGCACTCTACCATGAACTTCCTAAACGGAGTACTCTATACCATGGAACTTGACTACTACTGAGAAGATATCACAGAAGAGCTGACCGAACAGGGAGCGGTCAAGGTCTAACGTGTGATGAAGAAACGGGGGAGGACTCGAGACCCACCCCTGCACTCTTTGTCTCGTTCTATCGCGACAGGGTCCCTGAGTCGTCGATGGCAGGTTGTTATCGTTTTAGCGTCAATGCATTTGCGCCAAAGCCCGAATTTTGTTAGCATTGCAACCGCTAAGTAAGATCAACCCGAAATTTATGCTTTCTGCTCTATGATCTAATTGTATCATGTCAGACCACGTGTATGAATCGCGGCCAGCCATACTTTGCTTCATGGAATCAATGTGCATCGTACCTTTTCGAGAAAGAGATCCTGGCTGTTTAGGCTGCGCCCCTAATATCTTCGATAACCCAAGGAATTGGTCCTGCCGCGCCCTGTGCAACCTAGCCCCTTTGCCGCCCAGGTTAACAAGGATGTTAGCTACGGTGGCCATTCTGACCTCTTAGGCAGGTTCTCTCTCTCTCTCGGCGCCACCCGGGATAACTGGCGGCAATACGGGCTGACGCCCCTCCCGTTCGCAAAAAGCGAAGCGCACGCGCCTCCCCATTTGTTAGATTTAGGTGAGGCAAATCCTCCGAAGGTTGTTGTCAGGCCATCCCCGGCTCTTCCTTAATCTGCCACACGAAAGTATTACAGCAACAAGGGAGCTTCGGCTCCCTCGCCCCTACCCGAGGCTCGACGGGACGTTTCTAAAAGTCGGTGGATCTCTAAAGGAAGTTTGTGCCCCCACCCAAAAGCCCACCCACCCAGCAAATGTCTTGAGGTAGGAGGAGAGCAAAGCTCGTACGGCAAACCAAGCCTTTTCCGGTAAGTCTCCGAGGTTAGCTTGGAGTGCATATTCCTTCAGTGGAATTGCCATAGACTGCGGACTAACTTCTAGTAGCTGCCGAGGTTCTCCCATTTTCGATCTCCCTTAGCTATTTATCTTCAAAAGACCATGTTGGACGCTTGTCGCCCCCCCCCCCTCCCCCTTTCCGGGACATATGGGTTTTGCAACCCCACCACCACGGGATGGTGGCCGGACACGTGGATGTGTAATCGACTCCCGACACTTCCCCATTCTCTTTCTTGGTTTTAAACTACCTTCAAGCTGTGGCATCGCAGCTATACTTGGATAGGAGGTATACTATTATTTCAGTTATATTTCACAGTCAGCTAAACTCGATGTGGCGGACTTTCTCCGCGTCTGGGAACGTTAACGAGACACACTCCTCGTGGGTTTGAACGGTGGACACTCCCTCTTAGATACTACAGGATCAATCACAGGGGCCGACCTGATCGAATAGCTGGAGATCCGTGTCCTAAATTTGTATGAATTCACGTATTGTCCAAGAATCGCTTTATTCTCTTGTTTTTGTTTATTCCTCCGCTCTCTTGATGTACCGCCCGTCTCGATGATTGCTGGTCGATGACCTTCATGGGAGTGATCACTTTCACATCTAAATATCTTTTTCTGTCCTGATACCGCCTAAGAATTCATCGCGGTGGTGCTTGGATCGGGAGCGTTGACCCGCATTTCAGGAAATAACCGACTTCCCAATCTCAGGCGAGGAGCTTGTCGGTCGATGAGGCCGTCAAGTTCTCCCGTACACTCATCGCCGTGCTTTGACTATCATTCCTAGAACCTCTGACCATTTTGCACATCGTCCGCTTCCTCAGACGTCGGCCTAGTGTGAGACGGCACGCAGAAAGAAGAGATAGGGCTATTAGCGCCACCCGAACGAGCTCATCGTGGGCGAATTTTGTCGAGGGAGGGCTAGGTTCCGGTAGGTTTTGAAGCACGCACGCCCCCCTTCTCGGGCATAAGGTATCTTCACTTAGCGGAAGACGCATCTTGAAGAGGTGTGGAAACATGTCCAAAATATTCTCAGTAAGTTCTCGCAGCACCCCCTCCCGTTCTCCAGGAAGATGAGACCCTAATCTCGGACCCCGCATCGCCAGTAGAATTCTTAACGACCGCTTTCTCCGCAGTCACTAGATGGATGCTGCTCCGCCAGCATTTAAAGCATGGCCTTGGCTTGCTGAATGCCGATAAACGGACTATATCTCTTGAGTCAGGGAACCCATCCACATTGTTTACGCTGAATTTCGCTCCGCTCTCGCTTCGTGCGCGAATACCGCTCATTTCCTAGCCTTGTTCAGCTTCATCTTGTTGGTGAGTATATTCTCCGATTCCTGCCATATTGCTACTGTGTTGACTTTTCGCAAGCCTTGGAAAGAGCACTCTAGGCCGGCCATTTCCCCTCTATTTCTCTAACCTGGGTGTGGGATTTGAAGAAAAAATTGCTAAATGTCAGGTTAGTTATTTCTTGGGTATCGGAGGCCACTCGTCGAGCACACTGCGGCTTTTTTTTTTTTAATTTCAGCTGCACGTCGAATGCTCTGCTCCGGTTGGAGGGTCCTATCTGCTAGCCTTTCCTCAGCAGATAGCATTTCGTCATCCTGTTTTTCTATTTGGAGAGGGCCTATGATACCACGTGGCGATACGGCATCATGGAGACTCATTGGGTAGGGGTGGAGTCGAAGTGCAAATGGAAGCTGTTTCCATAGGAAATGAATCTGCAGTATCGCAAACGATATCAGTTTGGTGCTCCCGGTGGATGTTCTTGCTACATTCTGAATAGACGAATTATTGATTTCTCCCGTGGCGGCTCAGATTCCTGGAGCTCCGGCTCAAGCACATCTGAACCGTCTCTCTCGGTATGCTAAAATGCACTGTTTTTGGTTTATTGTGGCTAAGACCAAGGTGGTGGAATTTTGTTGTTGTTTTTTTTTACCTACATCACCCCGACCAGGACCTGTCCCTAAAAGGGGCTCGCCTGAACTTAGTAGACTCGCATCTATTCCTTACTCATATTTGATCACTGCTTCACCTGGGGTGTAGTATTTCGAAATCTTAGTTTCTTGTACCCGCACCATGGACATTCTAGGCTCAATTGTGTTCAGTACGTTGGGTGCTGATGAGGCCACCATCATTTGTTACCGCTCCATTGAATATGGATGCGTGATTTATTCCTGTGCATCCGAGCATTTATAGGGTGAAGTTGATTCGATCCACTACGCCGGTTTTAGAATGTTGCCTTCCACACGTCCCCTGCAAAGAGCCTCCTTGTTGACGCAGAGGTGCTGCTACTCGTTTTACGCCGTACACAGTGTGCATCTTGCGCTTTTGTGTGTAGGTTCATCATCTCACCTAGCTGTCAACTGAGCTCATTTTGTTCGCACCCGATTTCGACGATGTCTATGCTGCCTAGAGACTCCAATCAAGCCTTAATAAACCTTCCGGGTTCTTGGCAAGGAAGGTCGGAGATTTCGAAGTAAGCTCGAATTTGTTGCGTCGATTGTTCCTCCGAAAATATGATGCTGGTGAATATCACCTTTAAACGTTTATCAAAACACCGGCGCCGTGTCGGTCTACACAAATGGCTCCAAGTCTGAAGGGCAAGTTTGCTTCCATTCTACTTTCCCCTTGTTTGAAGCCGGTGGGGAGGGGGGGGCTCTAATGGGTACTGCGTTTGTCTTCACGACCGAGTTGCTTGCAATATATCGCTCGGTCCTGGAGATTACGCATCGTCTATAGTTCGGACACCGTTTTGTAATCCATAGCGTCTCGGCGCGGCTTAAGAGCCCTTAAGTTATTAAACTCTCCACAACCTATGGTTCGTAGGAATCGTGAGGTCATAGCTGCTGCGAGTCGACAGAAAGTCGAGTTTGTCCTATGCGGAGTTCCTTGACATCTCAGGATTAGTGGTAACCAGCACGCTGTGGAGGGCCAGGCTGTTTGCCCAGACTGAGCAACCGAACTGGCGTTTGTCTCTTCTCTACACCAACTACATGGCAGGGATCAGATCACCAGTTATGGCTACATAGCAAAGAAGATGGGAGACTGCCGACGGGAATTTAAAGTTGCGCACCATTGTGCCCCGACTCTTTCTGTCCGTCTGTCCCCCAATGCCTCGGCGACATCAAGTCATTTTCTGTTTCCTCAGAATTGGAAACTCGATGGACGCCGCTTTTTTATGGAGATCTCCCCTGCGCAGATTGCTTGTTGGTCCCCCAGACCACCCGTTACATTTGGTTGGAGTTTCTCCTGGTAGCATGACGAGTGAGGTCGCTATCGCTTGTTCCTCGTGCTGGAATCGAGCTCCTGCACACTAGACTGTGGTGCGAATATGTTTTTTTGGAAGAGGCGTGCCTCTTACCTACTCTTTGATCATCCACTTAAAAGTTAGGTAGCTCGTATTGGTCACGGGGAAGGAGGCGGGCTTTTCCCTGAGCTACCTAAGTTTGTGTTTTTAATTATAGACTTTCGTATAGGAAGCGCTCAAGCGCAGACTCACGACCACATGTAGGCCAGGAATCTTGGGTGAGTTTCCTATAGGAAGCGCTCAAGTTAAGGAGAGGAAAATTGTATTTAAGTAGCATACCCCCGCTAAATAATTAGGGGGGTGCAGTGATCCAGGAGCACTGCTTCGTTCCCCGATGAGACTAACGCCCTCTTGGGGTGGGACATTTGGTCGCAGGAGAGGTCATTGACGCGAGGTCGCGGTCTCGTGTCGTAACATTAAGGGATTATTAATCGTTGATTTCACTTGCTCTTGCCTTATTGCGCCATCGGAACCCTAACGATCCTTATTAATCTCGTATTCCCATATATTAGATGGGAGGTGCAGAATTAGGTAATACAGTTATTATGGACAAAACTTGTGATTACAAAGGTATGACTATTCCATAACTTTATTGAGATATAGTGTAGTGCGGATGGCATACTTATAATGAAGTAAAAGTGTTTGAATTCTTGCAAGTACAATTGGCGGCCATCAGCCGTTACACATTTCAGTAGTTTTTCTTCACAAGCACACATGACATACTTTCTTGTTATCATTTGGGGGGCGCCGTTCTATTGTGAATCAAATTGCGTCATACCCAGTGCGGCTTTTTTCTTTCAATACCTTATATTTGATCACGCCATAAAAGAAATCCATTTGGTGGGTGGTCTGGTGATAGTGGAGGTCATTTACTGACCCTTGTCGACCTATCTACCTTCTGGGTAATTCTATGTCCAAAAACTCACGCATCGTTGCAGCGCAGTGGAGAAGAGGCATGTCTTGTAGTCGTAATTGTGGAAAAATAGCGTCCTTCAGCATGCTCAGATACGGGTCTTTGGTAATATTTGTATTGACAAAAATAAGTCCAATGACCCCTTTAGATGAAAGTCCCACCCAAACTGTAACCCCATGTTGATAATTTGTTGTTCCATTATTACAAGGCTTTTTTTTATTACAGTTCCTATTAACAGGACTTAAAAGTTTCAAATTGGCGTCGTCAGATCTGGGTTTTTTTCCTCGGTTGATGTCATCACTTTCGTCTTTCCTTATTCCAAAATATCTCGCCGAATTTTAAACTGTGATCAGGATCATCCTCTAATTATAATTATCCAAGAGTAATCTTGTCCGATACACTTTCAAACCTAAATGTTGCATCAGACCGCATAAAGATCTTGCGAGAAATTGCTAAGCACATGAGCTTTCATTTTTTTTGTGTGTGTGTGTGTGTGTGTGTAAATGCAAGAGCAACTAACATTTTATTTTTATGACCATTGAAACTATAAGGTCGATCACTCTTTGGCGTCATTATAAATTAACCCAGTTTGGTCCAATTTATCGCGTTATCTGTAAATTTTTAGTCTGTCGACCCTTTTCTTCGGTCTTTCTTCAGGGTGTCTAATGCCCTTGAAATCCCTGAAGTCCTTGAAAAGCCCTTGAAATCCTTGAAAAGTCCTTGAATTTGATGAAAAAAGTAGATGATCCTTGAATTTAAAACTAAATCATTGAGTGATTGTTCAAATGATTTTTAAAATTCACTATTTATATACTTTCTAATGTCTATTAGGAAAATAGTAATATTTTATGTTAATCTACTCACTAATGTGAGTGAACATATGTATGCTTTGGATGCATTGTATTTTATGATGGATGCTCGCTATACTTCTGTGACTGTCGCTTGGATACCTTGTTCTTGTTTTTTTTTGCACTGCTGAGTTGATTTTGGTTATGCTTTGCTTATAACCCATTTTTCCCTTAAATACCTCACCTTCATCAATGTCCCATAATGTTTATTGCACCTTTTTAATTTAAAGGGAAAAAAATGGCTAAAACCCGTCCTTGAAAACCTTGAAAATTCCTTGAATTCAAAATCAGTAAACAAGTAGACACCCTGTTCTTCCAGTATTGTTTGATTACCCACTCGTGTTTGGTCAAATATCTTTTATTTTTCGTATAAACAACTATACCTACTTCTGCCAAGTGTAGGCCATGAATGGTCTTTTGCAGTCTCCTTCTTTTCTTATGTTCTTATGTTCTTAATGTGTGCTAGTGTAATTCAGTGGTCTTTAAAATGAACGCCCGATTACACTGCCATCTCACTACTCATTCCATTTGTTCGAGATTGAATAGTAGGTGTTGCTTCTTTCACAATCCCTCTTTTCTCTTCTTCACCCCCCCCCCTCTCCCCCGTCCTTATGACTGATAATATGTCTGTATGGACCTAATCAGCATAAGGACTGCGTATGTTGACTTAAATGGTACTTGTGAGTGTGCATTGCGAAACTTAACCATTTCCTAATAAAAGAAAATGAATGAACTCTTTAATCAGAGGAGATTAAAAATGATGAATTATCCGCGTGTCTCAATCTTATTTGGTAGTCTGTTGTTAAAAATTTGTTTCTTCGCTCGTATGAACACATCGATGGCTTTGTTAACACGTAATAAAGAGCGTGTGTATGTAGGCGTGTACGGGCGTGCACACCACAGCCAAGGAGTATAAATGAGCGAGCTATCTCATGGGTTTTCATGTAAATCCAAAACTCCTCTTTCATCACTTTTGAAAGTTTGAAGAGAGAGATGATTGCATCGTCAAAATTGCCTTAACAACAACACTCTGTATCCGGTTATTTTTAGTCCACTAACTAGTTGATTGTCGAGATAGACGAGCCTATGTACACTAGCGTGGGTCAGTGGAGAAAAGAAAATAAGATTGTTTAAAAGAGGGTTTAGAGAAAAAAAATATTAATATTACATTCTCATAAGGGCCAGCTAAGACCCCTGCGCCTTATCACGGCCAACACCGTAAATTAGAACTTTACAATGTCTGAAATATTTATCTAAGCGGATTTTTAAATAAGTCCTTAGTTTCACTGTACATACACCCAGAGTTTTATGATAAAATGTTGTATTCAGATTTTTCCTTTATTAGTATTGATTTTTATGTTTTTAAATTTTTATATTGAATTATTAAAGATTCCAAGAAAACAAAATTCCAAGGAAATTTCAGCTTTTCAAAAGAGGACGGATTTTTGGTCAATCTGAGAGTCCCAAAGACAAATTTCTAGGAATCTTGTAAATACCCCTTTCTTCCGTTAACAGAATTATAGTTCAATTTAAAAAATAATAGAAACCGAGGTCATGACCTGGTCTCCTGGGTCTTGTGAAAGATTTCTTCGTGCTGGTAGAACATCCATGAAATTGAATAGTAGGTGTTGCTTCTTTCACAATCCCTCTTTTCTCTTCTTCACCCCCCCCCCTCTCCCCCGTCCTTATGACTGATAATATGTCTGTATGGACCTAATCAGCATAAGGACTGCGTATGTTGACTTAAATGGTACTTGTGAGTGTGCATTGCGAAACTTAACCATTTCCTAATAAAAGAAAATGAATGAACTCTTTAATCAGAGGAGATTAAAAATGATGAATTATCCGCGTGTCTCAATCTTATTTGGTAGTCTGTTGTTAAAAATTTGTTTCTTCGCTCGTATGAACACATCGATGGCTTTGTTAACACGTAATAAAGAGCGTGTGTATGTAGGCGTGTACGGGCGTGCACACCACAGCCAAGGAGTATAAATGAGCGAGCTATCTCATGGGTTTTCATGTAAATCCAAAATTCCTCTTTCATCACTTTTGAAAGTTTGAAGAGAGAGATGATTGCATCGTCAAAATTGCCTTAACAACAACACTCTGTATCCGGTTATTTTTAGTCCACTAACTAATTGATTGTCGAGATAGACGAGCCTATGTACACTAGCGTGGGTCAGTGGAGAAAAGAAAATAAGATTGTTTAAAAGAGGGTTTAGAGAAAAAAAATATTAATATTACATTCTCATAAGGGCCAGCTAAGACCCCTGCGCCTTATCACGGCCAACACCGTAAATTAGAACTTTACAATGTCTGAAATATTTATCTAAGCGGATTTTTAAATAAGTCCTTAGTTTCACTGTACATACACCCAGAGTTTTATGATAAAATGTTGTATTCAGATTTTTCCTTTATTAGTATTGATTTTTATGTTTTTAAATTTTTATATTGAATTATTAAAGATTCCAAGAAAACAAAATTCCAAGGAAATTTCAGCTTTTCAAAAGAGGACGGATTTTTGGTCAATCTGAGAGTCCCAAAGACAAATTTCTAGGAATCTTGTAAATACCCCTTTCTTCCGTTAACAGAATTATAGTTCAATTTAAAAAATAATAGAAACCGAGGTCATGACCTGGTCTCCTGGGTCTTGTGAAAGATTTCTTCGTGCTGGTAGAACATCCATGAGAACAACCCTCAAGTTGAAAGCTTCCGACGTAGCAGAAGGAGACAAGTGGAATTGTTGAAAATTAGAAATATATCCGTGTTATTTGAATTATAATACAAGTTTTAAGACGCCATCGCAAAGTAGTTGAATTGCAAAATGTAGTAAATTTGATCATACCTCTACAGTGGCGTAGCTAGGGATTTGGGGGCCCGGGGCATTATCTCCTTTAGGGGCCCCCCCACATACGAATGTTTGATATCACGAATGACATGAAAACAACTACTGCAAAAACGATTTCTTAATCTTTAAGGATACACTTGGTTCATGGAGCTATAAAATTGCCCCCCCAAAATACAGAAGAACGTAAAAATTGGAAACTCCTGATTTAGACGGATTCTAAAACAAAGCCGTTTTATTAGCTGTTTTTGTCATTCAAAAAGGGGCTGGGACACTCGTTGGGGGTAACTTTCAAATTTGTGCCCCTTAGCTACGCCCCTGCGCCTAAAATTGTTTGGCGATGTTGTATTGCCTAATTATTACATGGTTGTGAGATTTGGGATATAGTATTGTTATAGCTGGGAAAAATCTAAACGTAACACTAGCATAAAATGTTGAATTATCGGTCAAGAATAATGATTGGCAAACAAAAACTTGAATGTCTTCTCAAATTATATAACGAAAATCAAAATAACCATGGTTGAATTGCATAAAAACTACTGAATAGTTCAGTTAGGTCGTGGATATGGTTGGCTCAAGTTCATCATAATCATGGGTGGTTTTCTAAAATGTTAAAGATCAGTGGATAACTGAAGGGTATTCAATCTTAAATAGTAAATCAGGTAGGACATGTTTCTTATATGGTTTTTGTTCTCAGTTTTTTTAGTAACTACCAAAACAGTAAACTAATAATTGCGGATTACCCATTGTCTAACTAGCAGGCCTAGCAGAACCCCTAAAGAGGAAGAATTTTGCCATAAATGTAATGAAAATATCATAGGAGACGATTACCATGTAATATTAGAGTGCAATACCCAAGATATTACTGGGCTAAGGCGTTATTATATACCCATGCATTACAGAAGTAATCCCAGCAGACGTAAGTTAGTGGTTTTTCGAAACAATATGCCCTTATATAAAGTAGCATTATTCGGGGTCGATATTTAATAATTTACGATAATGTTAATGGATGTCAAGTAAATAAATTGTATATCATATACAAGAGCTGTGTGCCATATTTTGTTGAAAAGTCTAAGCATAATAATGTGTGTGTCCGTCTTCATCCAGCTGAAGTGGTTCTCCGCGCTTATTCTTGCGTCTTGCAGACGCGAGTCTACCGGCGCAATAATGTTATCGCTGTCGGACCGACGGGAATAAAAAATCGCATTGTTTAGTCTACGGATCGAGCAAAGGAAGTCTTAATAGAACCTTAGCCCCCATCGGTACATTATTACCTTATTACCGGAGGGATCGATATCCGCTTCCCCCGGGTCTCGTACCCGTTTGGTGTCGCCTTTTTTTTTTTTAATGCCAGCACCTGTGCCCGCGTTGCAGACGACGCCATTTCCCCCGGGAAGCGAGAAACACTGCTAAGTATATTCTCTTTCGGATACTCTGGCTCGCTCCTTGCATCTCATATTTTTACCATCCCCAACTTCTCCAATTTTGCTATCCGATGAACCTCGTTCGAAAACTTTATAGAATCAATATTGACAAATATTCTTAGATGCTCTCTGTCTAGTCTTAGGAAACGTGACGAAGTGGAGAAAGTATTAAGACGATATTTAGGGATGAAAGCAAGAATCAATTAGTTGGTGGTTATTTTGTCTGTTTTAATATGGGTGTTTGAAGAAATAGGTGCTTGTTATTTTTTATTTTTAAACACGAAATACTATACTTTGAACTACATACTCGTAAGCTGGAATAGCGTTCCAAGTTAGGTTTGACCATAATCTTTTGATAATGGTTTAATTTCATGACCAGTTTATGTATTTTCAGCACGTTCAAATGGTGATGCAAAGTTTATTTTATCGTAGCCTCTGAAAATCTTGGACTTCTTATCAATATCCCGCGAAGACGTCTGTCTATTATCAAGCGAGAGATTCAGACCCTCGTTTTATAATGAAATTGGGAAATGTTTCTAAGTTTCCAGGGGCAAAAACAACGGCACGATTTAATTGCACCGAAATCGATTCAGGCTTAATTGACGGTTTTTGTTGCATTCTTCCTCCCCAAATGCTCCCATCTCGAGCCATTAACAACAGCAATATTGCGGATGGCTCTGCGCCGGGTTGCATTCAGCTTGTTTTTCGAGGCAGGCGTCTCGCTTAACTAAAAATACCCTCGGCCGCTGACATAAGGGAGAGAAAGGTTGGGAGTGTTTGTACTACACAACCTTTTTTGTGCTCATTCATACGTACTTGTTCCTGGATTTTGACCTGTGGACGCTCCTGTTTGTAGACCCCAGCTTCAAACACAAAGACGACCCCAAGGTATTTCCTCTAAAAGTTCCGGGTCTTGCAACCAGTTTTAACTTCGTACTCTTGAGCCGCCTGTGCTCTTTTTGTATAAACTCGCCACTAGATTTCGAGTAGGCTCTCCCGGTCACTTTCAGTTCCCTCTATTTATGTACGTTTTTTTTCGTCTGCTTCTGTTTTCCTATTGACTTCGCAATAGGACCCGTAGGTTCGGATAGTTGCTTACTCTTCCAAGCCCCTTCCGGTCTCGAGTAGTTTCCTCTTTCGATCCTTCGGCTATATTGGGACGTATAAGTTGACAAGGAAATTCTCATTTCTTCCTTCACTGTCTGAAATCTTTCTGTTTTCGTTGTTTTTATGTTGCACAATGCAGACAAGCTACTTAAAAAAATACTTTCAAGTGGAGTTAGATTTTTTTTATATATAAATGTTGGAATGCATATTTTTTGCAATTTAGGCATTTAAAGAATAATTTGGGGGTCGTTCCTGCAGCCCCCTTAGTTGGCTCTCGCGGCACCACGGTTGAGAATCACTGTTTTATAGTATACTAACATAGGTACCTGGCGTTGTCCGGGATCAAAAGTCCTTTCGCACATAAATACAGATGCATAATGTTTGAAATTCTTATATTGTGACAAAAATATCTTTACTTGCTGAGTATTATTATTATTTGTGGGGTGAAGGCAGATTCAAGAGAGTTGCGCACTATCATATATCATAATATATAATATTCATACACTGAGTAAACGTTTCACCGCGCGCGCCCGGCAGTTTACGCTCACGCGTGAATGACTGTTAGTTATGAGCGAACAACGTTGTGGCCGCAGGAACAGATCTATCTATCCTCTTGTATATACAGATCTTTCCGTCGTTTTCGTCTTCCTCCTGTATTTAAGTTTATGTGGGTTTGTGCTCTTTTGTATACTACTCTTTTTGTACTTTGAATGCATCCGCCCCCGGGATTTGTTACTGCGTTCGTTTTCATTCTTAAGCTTTCTTGTTTGCCCCCTCCCCCCTTATTCTTTTTCCGCTGAGTGAGCATGTCTTCGAGTAATTATCCGATCTTTTTTTTTACCTTTATTGATTCCTTTGTCTCTTTTCACTTTATCGCTACTGTTGTCTTCCCCCGTTTCGCCCCAATCAATGAGCTGTTCTAAGCCTCTCCAAGCCCCCCTGCTAACGGGACCTTCCCCAGCTTGCTAATTTCTTGCGCCTTTTTCAATGGCCGCTAACGGTAATCGTTCGAACATTGATGCTTGTCAACATACTCCAATACTCCATCCGAGATAAAGCAGATGTTAGTCCCCCCCCCCATCCCCCTCTCGGCGCAATGGGTTTCGGATTTACATTGCGGGTTTGTATTCATCTCCTGGTTGACCGAGATTGAGGGGATCCTTTGTTCCTTATATAAATCCCCCCACCTCCCCAATCGTTCATGCTCACATCTTCCTCGTTTGTCTATCTCGTCGTGCATTCCCTTTATTTCGATTCCAGAATTTTCTCTTGATTGGTTGTAACGGATTGACAGGTTCGGAAGTTCGCTGACGCTTGGGGAGTATTTGGGAGTCTTAGGAACATTTGTTCCCTTAAATTAAGCGGTTCGGAAGGGATAGAATTTAGTTTCGATTTGATGTGTTATGCGAGGCGTGGCTTTGGGGATGCTAGCAAATGACCTTTTACCTTGCTTCTTTCGTTTGTCTTCCTTGTACTTTTGAGTTTGTCCATCCGGCCGCTGATGTAGTTAAGGCAGACGATGGTTTATATTCGTATTGCAGCAACAGATGCTGAGACTTCCTATACTCCGTCCGTTCATTTATTTTATTTATTTTGTTCTTTTCTTGATTCTTATTTGAATGTCAGTTTCGATGAATGAGCCATCTTTATTCCTTTGTTCTCCTTTTGGTTCTTTTTCTGAGTATCATTTTTCATTTTAGTTTCGATGAATGAGCCTATATTTATTCCTTCGTTCTATTTTTAGTTTTTTTTTCTGAGTGCCAGTTTCCATTTTAGTTTCGATGAATGAACTGATCTTTATCTTTGTTCTCTTCTTGGTTCTTTTTCTTAGTGTCGCTTTCCATTTTAGTTTCGATGAATGAGCCGATCTTTATTTTCCTTCGTGACGTCTTTTTCAGGGCGAATGAATCTTTATTTGGGGGGGCTCTTGCTCTCGGGATAACAAGTAAGGCTGGCGAGTAAGAGGTCCTGTTTCTACTCTTGAGTATTTGTGATGGTTGATTATCTAACTTCGAATACTGTTTGTCACGCTTTCCCTGACCTATGCAGTGGGTTTGAAACCACCATCCGTCATGGAACCACTATGCGTAGAATAGGATAAGATAGAGCGTGTCTGGTTAGTTTCGTCCCAGTGTGGTGACCCATCTTGATCACAGAAAGGGACAGGTTCACCCCCAAGTACTCCTTCTTTGCTTAGCCTGAATTTCACTACTATTTAACCCCCATTCGTACACTTTCTGCAACGGGAATCCCCTCCTTGGATTAGTTTTTCGCGTTTTTATCGGCGATATTGGCACTCTTCGCCAAACACGGCGCATTTCGATGATCCACGGGCGCCAGTAAAACGAGTTTTTTTTTTTTTTGTCAATCTCTCATTTCTTCTTCGTTTGGTTTAGCGCCAATTTCGTAGCGGTGGAAAGTGGCATTTTGGCGGGCGATGACGTCAGATGTCTCGCACTCGCTCAGATTTCGTAGCGTCTGGCCTCTGCCATTTACTCCAGGCAACAATACAACCATAATTAAACGCGCAGTTGTGCTTCCTATTTACATACACAAACACGCGGATAAATAGAAGTATACGCTCTTGTGTGGACATGTAGTAAGCCAGCAAAAGGGAGAGGGGCACGGACTATGAATTTGCTTTGTTGCATTGGGTCGTTACCTGGCAAAGAAGATGGGAGACGGCCGAAGGGAATCTAAAGATGCGTGCTATTACGTCATGACATCCGGGACAACCCAGGAACTCGACACGTATATCAGTGGAGAAGGTAGCGTTTGAAACTTAAAGCTTACAACCATATATAGTCGCAGGACCTGCAAACGTTGGGGCTGGGGGTTGTACGACTGCGGATACGGGGCAGAAGGGTATGCTATTCCTTTAGGTTCCGTTGTAGCAGTGGTATTGCCCTTGCTGTTCAAACTATATCAGGAGCCACTTGAGGAACCTTGAGTTCGGGCACTTGATTAATTGTCTAGAAATGTTTCAGATAATTTAAACCTGTGCCTTACCAACATTGATGGGGTTCGCCCCTTTACCGGTTACAAAATGTTCCTTTTACCAATTTAAAAAAAAAATATTGACCCGTCGTCTTGTTTCCTTTGGCAGGTTGCTTCAAGAATACTCATCTGTGTGATCATAATACTTGTGTTGCAAGTAGACACGAACTTAAGAATTCGTTTTTCTGTTGTTGCAAAGGGAATCGTTGCAATGAGCAGATCAGCTTCCAGGAGGCGACGCAAGTTCGCAACGCTACTGAAAGTAAGGGTCGTAATTTTGGTGTCATTGTTATGATCTGTGGCCTTTTGTCGATTGTCTCGCATTAGGAAAGAGTTGTTTGTTTTAAACAACCATTCATTTTTATTCGTCCATGTGAAGGAGTTGATGGGGCACCGATCGACCATTTTACGAAGCCTTTATACATCATTCTGTCGTGCTTCATGCTTATCATGGCAGTTTGTGCTTCGGCCATGTGCTACAAGCTTCGGAGAAAAAAGAAGTCGGTTTCCGATCCATCGCTTGGCTTCAGCAAGTCCCCAACGTCTCCTTGCATCGACCTGAACAACTTGAAATTTCTCGGAGTAATTGGTAAGAGTCCTTTTCTCGTGTACACATCGTGTGTCTGCTGATCGCTAGAGGGTGTTAGGAGAATGGAAGTGGAGTGCTGCAGCCTCTCGATGCAATATAGAAGCGCAAATTGAGTTTGGGTCCATCGCGCTTTGCTCCCGTGTGTGAGGTGGTCTCAGCTTGGAGTTCCCGTCCAAGTTTGCTTTACGCTACGAATTTAAAGCTTCTAACTGTGACCTTAAGATATTCCTGGTTTGTTTTTCACTATGCTCCCCAGAAAATGGGAGTTAAAGATGGTTATACGAACTTTTTTTCTAGAATTACGCTTTCTCAGACTAGTATTTAAGGTTAGCGAAGTTTGACCATTAAATAAACCAATCTCCTTCTTCCACATATTTATTAATCAAATGTACGATATCTGTCGTGGTGCGAATCAACTAAGAAAGGCTGAGTCGCTCATCAAAGTTTATTGACAAAGTTGCACCTGTGATTTTGTTTTCGTTATATCCCCCTTTCTTAAATATATCCTTTAGCATTCTTTTTCTGTCTGCTTTAATCTTTTTTTCTTCTCCTTTCCTCTCTTCCCCACCCTAAACTGCCAATTTTTCCTATATCAACATTTGGGCCTATTTTTATGTTGCTCGGTACGAATGGTGTTTGCAAGATCTTCGAATCAGTGGTTGTATGAAGTTTACTGTCTCGCATTAGGTGGCTTTAATCCCGGGAATCAGTTAATTTGTCAGGGGCAGTATTTAAAACTTGCAGTATTGCAGGTCAGGGGCGTTATGGAACTGTATATAGAGCTCTTTTGAGAGACGAAGAAGTCGCTGTGAAATTGTTCTCCCATCATCACAAACTCTCCTTCAGCAACGAGAAGTATATTTACTCCCTTCCTCTTATGGAACATTCGAGTCTTCTCTCTTATTTTGGTAAATATCCAATTGGGCGATTTTTGTTACAACTGAAAATTTGAGTACTTTCTTCCCTTCTGGGAATAAAGTGTCAGTAAAGGATCGTTAACGATTTGAGTTGGTAATTTTCAGGCGGTGGCGAAATCTCAGGACCGGACTCGAATTCGTACCTCGGTTTGGTCTTGTCTTACTGTCCCAAAGGCCGACTCAACGGGTATCTGCAGGAGAATACGCTGGATTGGCCGACTTTCTGTCGCATCGCTATCACGGCTGTTCGCGGTCTTTGCCATTTGCATTTGGATATCAGAAAAGGAGGTGACGTTTTAATTGATCGTTGTTCAAGAATGGATTAAATGATTAGATTCTTTTGATCTCTCATTGCGGCACGCAAGGGTGTATTCAGGGGCATTTGGAGGCTTTTGTGTCCTCCCGGCTCCAACACTTGCAGTTTGACCTCTCGGAGCTTGCAGGAAGATACGTCTCTATATATCTTCTACTCATGTTCACATCATCCATCTTCACCACTTTCTTTACATATTTCTCCTTGCAAACTTAATGGCGGAGAGATCCTCGTTCATTTTGCGCGTAAAATTCTAATTTAATGACCTTTTTTTCATATATCCAGCATTGACTATTCCTCCAGTTTGTACATGACGCACCTCCATTCATTAATTCTTTCTTCTAGATCTTGTTAAACCATGCGTCGCTCATCGAGACTTCAACACAAGAAATATCCTCCTCAAGGAAGATATGACCTGCGTTGTGTCTGACCTCGGGTTCGCCATTCACACCCAGGGAGCAAAATTTTACCAGAACGGCCAGGAGCAAATAGCAGAAATGGCCTCTTTGACTGATGTGAGTTTTGAAATTCCAGCCTCGCACCGACTTTCTTCTAAAGAATGGGTTTTTCTTTGGTAAACTTGAGGTCCTTCGCTCTACATTTAATTCTAGAGGTTTTAAGTGCCCGTTCCTAGCTCCACTATTTATGGTAGAGATAGACAGAGATTAATTAGCCTGATCTCCAGGCACCTTGTATCTTTTTGTCCACTAACCACTTTTTTGCCATTTCATCACTACTTTCACCATTTACTTTCCCTTTTACTAACCTAACCGATACTCTAACTACCTCCTGTTATATTTTCCTCCTTTACCTTCAGCTTTCCAATTCCTCTTGAAATACCCTCATTTGTTTTGCCATTTTCCTCTCTTCTCCCACATTTTGAAAAATATAAAACTCTCGACTGCCATGGTATTTTTTGTAGTCTGGAATCTTCAGTGCCAAATCTATTTTTGACATTTTCTTTTAGGTGGGAACCTTGCGCTACATGGCTCCCGAAGTTTATGAAGGGGCAGTTAATTTACGGGACTGTGAGACGTCTCTAAAGCAAATCGACATATATGCCCTGGGACTCGTCCTTTGGGAAATCGCCTATCGCTGCCACGACCTCTATCAGGGAACTCAAACGCCTTCTTATGCCCTCCCATTCGAGGCCGAAATAGGCAAGTTGTAGACCGTATTGTCTGTTCTTAATGGATGCTACTTACAAAAAAATACTAGTTTCAACTCTGTATTTCTTCATTCTTGCACTTTATCAGCCGATTTTCATATCCTTCGTCCCTATTGTCTCTCTCATGTCAGTTTATCATCCTTAACAATCGCCTCTCTTACAAACTCGAATTGGCGTGTATCGACGCTCCTGCCGGTGTGACTGGACGTGGTCCGCTACAGCGCCGCCCTTTACCGTCTTTGTGTATTGTGCTCACAGGACTTTAGTGGCCGCGGCCTCCCAGGCCGGCTGCCCATACCCGTCTTTTATGACATGCGCCGGGTAGTAATAATTTTCAAACTTGGTCAATTTTCCAGGATCTTTGAGATTTAATTGCGGTGATGTGAGTTTTGGTTTTCGTTTCCTCAGGATTGCGCCCATCGTTTGAACAAATGCAGGTGCTCGTCGCACGCAACAAAGCTAGGCCCCTTTTTCCCCAAATTTGGAAGGACTCTAGTCCAGTGATTAAACAGCTCAAGGAGACGATCGAGGACTGTTGGGACAACGACGCGGAGGCGAGGCTGTCAGCGATGTGTGTGGAACGCCGACTGGTCGAACTGCCCAAGTTGTGGACGCGCTACAAAGGTAAAAGATATTCGGCTTGGAATGATTGCTCGACGGATCGATTTTACTCAGGAACAAGAGGGGGGTAAATCACGGCCTTCAGGTGGGGGGCTGGGGGACGACAGGAAAGATGATCGAAGAAGTAGTCAGGATGACGTGTAGTGGTATAACAAAACTTGCTAACCTTAACGGTTGGAACCTGGAGTACCAAAAAGGTCTTTGAGAGCAAGTTCGTGCGCATGAAGCCTCGACTCGAGTCTACGAACTTGTTAGGGACAGCTTTGTTTGGTACCCTCCCCTAGAGGGGTTTAGAGTTCTAACTGTATTCCCTTCGTTCGAACTTAATCCCCGGTGCTTCTTATGCCCCCCTACCACTCCTATGTACACTGCCTGGCCAAAATAAAGGTTCAGTGTAATAATTATTTAATAAACTATTGGACCTCCTCTCGATAGAATTACAGCTCTCATCCTATCTGGCATTGATTCTACAAGCTTTTGCATCTTCTGTAGATTCAATTTCGGCCACAATCCCAGCACCCGTAGACCCAAATCGTTCAATGATGATGGAAGAGGGGATGAGGCACGCAGGTCCCTCTGAAGCTCATCCCATAAATTCTCTATGGGATTTAAATCTGGGGACTGTGGTGGCCACTCAATATGCCGAAATGATCCCTCACGGTGGGTGAACCAATCTTTGACGATGTTAGACCTGTGGATGCGCGCGTTATCCTCCTGAAACATTCCATCGCCATTAGGAAAAAGGAAGTCCATTGAGGGGTGAACTTGATCGTCCAGGATCTGAAAATACTCGCGGGACTTCATCTTGTTGCTACAGAGGGTTGCAGATCCATGTCCAACCCTGGTAAAATAGCCCCAGACCATCACAATACTTCCAGATGCGTGCACAGAGGCAACGATGCATAATGGATCCAATGCTTCATGAGGGTCTCGCCATACTCTAATACGTGCATCACTCTGAAAGAGGGTAAACCTAGATTCATCGGACTACATGACACGCTTCCAATCCTCTACACCAGTTTTTTATGTCCTTTGGTGAACTGAAGCCTTTTTTTCGATTTGTTGGTCACAAGTGGCTTCCTGATTGAGGCACAGCTGCTTACATGCATTTTTTTTCAGTTCACAACGCATAGTTCTCGTTGAAATCGTTTTTGGACCTTCACAGAACATGCTAGTTAACTGCTGCGTCGAGCAACGCCGATCTTTCTTGACTAAACGCTTCAAGGAGCGCCTGTCTCTTTCGTCAAGAATTTGATGCTAACCATATTTGCTACGAGATGAACCGGCTTCGTCATCTTGTTTCCAGCGTGCAATTGTTCTCTGTATAGTCCTCATGCCTATACCTGTTGGTTTAGAGATATCACGTGTTGATTTGCCACATTCATGGAAGGCGACGATGCGTCCTTTATCAAATGGTGTAATGTCTTTTCCACGCGTCTTCATTCTTGCAGCTTATGTGAAAATTAGGACAGTTATAACATCTATACCAGGTGGTTGCTACAACAGAGACACTACTGAATGTTGCCATATAGGTTTACTCTAAACTAAAGGATTCTGAAACAAATTAGTGCCAAAAAACATACAATGTATCAAAACTCATTGAACAACCTTTCTTTTGGCCAGGCAGTGTATTTGATGTTGATGGGGTATGTTTTTGTTGAACCTTTTTTATAGTTTTAACTTACTTTTTCTCGTGCATACTTTTCATTAGTTTCCCACTGAGTGAATGCCCCCACCCCCACCCCACCCAAACTTCACCACTTCCTCGCAACCATCTCGCTCCTCTCAACCCTTCTAAAACACTAGAAAAAAAACAATCCTCTCGCAAACCAAACATGGCTTCAGAGAAAAACATCCCAACCACCCCAACAACAACATATCAGGTTTTAACCAAACCGTAGCATAGGTTTTAGCCAAAAACATATCATAGAGGGTTTTAACCAAAAACGTATCATGATAGGGTTTAACGAAATCATACCATAGACGGTTTTAATAAAAAAACGTATCATAGAAGGTTTTAACCAAAAATGTATCTTACAAGTTTTTAACCTAAAATATAGCGTAAAAGGTTTGGGGCAAAAACATCATATAAGATTTTAACCAAAACAGATCACAGAAGTTTTTAACCAAAAATATATCACATGAGTTTTTAACTCAAAATGTATCATAGAAGGTTTTAACCAAAATCGTAGTATAGAGGTTTTAACCAAAATCGTATCTTAGAAGGTTTTAACCTAAAACATAGCGTAAAAAGTCTTAGCCCAAAACATCATAGACTATTTTAATCAAAAACATATCATAGAAGGTTTTAACCAAAAACGTATCATAGAATGTTTGAACCAAAAACTTATCATAGACAGTTTTAATAAAAACGTATCATAGAAAGCTTTAGCCAAGGACATCCTAGTTTTTAGCCAAAAAACGTAGTAGGGAGGTTTTAATTAAAATCTTATCATGTTAGTCTAAATTTGACCTAAAACATAGCGTAGGTTTTAGCCAAAAACATCGTAGAAGATTTTAACTCAAAACATCACAGAAGGTTTTAAACTCAAAAACGTATCATAGAAGGTTTTAACCAAAAGCGTATCTTAGAATGTTTTAACCAAAAACGTATGATAGGCTTAAAAACCCCTATAATAGGTTTTAAGCAAAAACGTATAATAGAAGGTTTTAAGCAAAAACGTATAATAGAAGGTTTTAACCAAAACGTATCATAGGATGTTTTAGCCAAAAACGTTTCACATAGTATAGAAGGTTTTAACCAAAACAAATAATAGAAGGTTTGAACCAAAATGTATCATAGAAGGGGTTAAAAAAAACATTTAGAAGGGTTTAATCCAAAACATCAAAGTTTTAACCAAAGCATGTTATAGGCTTAAAAACAAAACTAAACCCATATATTAGGCTTTAACCAAAAATCTCTCAGGTTTTAACCTAAACATATGGGATTTAGCCAAAAAAAATCGCAGAACGCTTTAACCAAAACATATGTAAGGTTTTAATGAAAACATAGCATAGAAGGTTTTAACCAAAATGTATCATAGAATGTGTTAAGAAAAAACTCATCAGGTTAAGAAGTAAACATTTGGAAGGGTTTGACCAAAAACATCAAAGTTTTAACCCAAACCATATAATTAGGTTTTAACCAAAAAATAGAAGGTTTAACAAAACTTCTATAGGGTGCGAGAATGGTATAAATCTCTCTCTTGTAGTTTGGTAGGCTGGGTAATCTGTGTGATTGTAGCTTCCTTTAAAGGTATAGGAAATTTGGAACAGGATTCAACTTCTTTATTTGGCGGGAGCGTGAATAGTCTTCATGTATTTACCGAGAAATAACGGCCTTCAGCGACAAAATGCTGCTCTATATATACTTTTTCTACTAAGACTTAAGTTGTGCGAAATAAACCATTCAGCGTTAAACAGATTTTTAACAACAAATTTGTTTAATTTATTCTCGCGATCAATAGGCGTTACGTTAGCTGATTCTCTAATACCAAATTGACCAATCAACGTTGACTCGAATATTAAAGGAACATTTATGTTTAATTTATTCTACCAGACAGCGTTACGTTGGCTGATTTTTCAAACATAAACGGTAACAAACTAAATCATATTCACATAAAATCTACCCGATTATACAATTTCATAATACATACAAAAGTTCATCTATGAGGTATATTTTGAGTCACTTTACTTAACAAATTTGATCAATTCTTGCATAAAAGTAATACATACATAACAATACAAGAAATTAATATAACTAAGCCGTCTAGTTTTTAATTATAATATAAAACAAGAAGTATGTAAATTTTGTAAACTGAGCTCCCTTCACAACTCTTATTAATTTACCGTTTTGGTTTATTGTGAACCAATTATAGAACTTTATAAGATTTCAAAAGGTTCATCTTTGAGGTGGTTTGAGTCAGATGCGATTCTATAATGTGGTTCCAGCACCACACATCATAGGTTTTATTTAACCAATTGAAACATATCTTAGAAGTTTGTAACAAAAACATCTCGGGTTTTAACACAAAACATATCTTAAACGGTTTTAAACAACAAAAAAATGTCTTGGGTTTTAAACCAAACGCCAAAAACATCTCAGAGAGTTTAAAATAAAACATCTTAAGGGTTTAACCAATAACACATCAAGGTTTTAGCACAAACCATGCATTAGGTTTTAACCAAAACATAGGTTTAAAAAAAAAACCCCTCATATCTTAGTTTTTAACCAAAAGCATATCTTAGAAGTTTTAACCAAAATATATCTTGGTTTTAGCAAAAAAAATCTTAGATTTTAACAAAAAAAAATTAGATTTAAACAAAAATCTTAGGTTTTAATCAAAACCCTCCTCCACAACTCACTTTTTGCCCCATTAGACATCAACAAAACCTTCCACACACTGGATAGCGAACTCCCTCCCTCTTCAACATTAAACAATTTCCCTTGAATTAATGCGCAATAGCAACGAGGCCATATCGGGCAGGAAGTTTGTAAGGAGATATCTGTAAATTGTTGAAAGTGTGTTGAATATGTATAATTGCAGGCAGTGGGGCCGAGGGGGGAGGCACGCAATCCTCAAAAAGTCAGCCGGATTATGGCAGCACACACCTACACGAGACATCCCCTTGCGAGAATAGAAAGATAAAAGGGTGGGAAGTTTAGAGACAAGGTAAGCTCCCCCAAGAGGGAGGGGATGATCCCCCCACCCGCTAACCTTGAATAAGGATGAAGGATGGAAAGTTGGTCGGAGAAAGGCCTGCAAAATCAGGCGCGAATAAGCTTGTAAAAAAAGTGGTAAATAATGGAAATGACACGACCCCCTGGGTGGTAAAACACCTAATATAATAATAATAATAATGACACGACCCCCAGAGTGGTAAAACACCTAATATAATAATAATAATGACACGACCCCCAGGGTGGTAAAACACTTAGTAATGCTCTAATGGAACTTCCATTTCCTAGCTGTTGCATGGATCGCTAGCACAGGGGTGTGCTATAAAATACATACCCCCTCCACTCCACTCTAACCTGGTCCCCTCAGGATAGTCTCACAGGGGGCGAGGCCCCACTTAATTATAGTAACGTTGGCGGGGCTTACATCAAGGGTTGTGTAAGTTCGAAGTTTTCTCCTTTAATCTCCCAAGCGGTTGGAAAGATCAGATATGTCGTCTGCTCCCGGGAAGCTATCAACAAAACTTGGTTCTGAATGTGCGCGCCCGCGCGTGTGTGTGTCTGTACCATCGATGTGTTCTTTTATGAGTGTAGGGTTTTTAGTCGCAGGCGACTCTACATCTCACTATGTCGGTCGGTCCCCGTTTTGTTTTTTTTTGTTTTGGTAATAACATTGTACCTATTGGGCTGATTCTAACGAAATTTGAAACCTTATGTTGTTTTTCATTCTCTTTCGAATGACATAATTTCCAAAGTCCTCCCAAGGTTAGCCCAGGAATTATTTTTTTTGTAATATCAGAATTATTCCGCAGATTCTAACAAAATTTGAAACCCTTATGTTGTATATTCCTCTTTCGAATGATATAATTGCCAAAGTTCTCCCAAGGCTAGGTCGGGAATAATTTTGTTTTGTCAATAACATCATAATATTCCGCCAATTCTAACAAAATTTGAAACCCTTATGCTGTTGTATTTTCCTCTTTCGAATGATATAATTGCCAAAGCTCCCCCAAGGTTAGTCCTCGAATTATTGAAAGTTTTGAAGGTCGCAATGTCATAAATCAGAATAAGTGAGAGCACGCGACTTTTTGGTCAGCAGACCTTGTTTTAACTTCGTCCTCGTTATTCTATCAAAATGTTTACTTCATTATTCTTCTTGAATTCTCTTCATTTCTCTTTCTTCTGTTTCCCTTTGTTTTTGAGTGGGTGGAAGAGGGAGATAATACTACTGTCTCATGTTAATCGATTACTGCAAACACTTTATCCCTCCCCTCTTTTTACAGCCTCCCTGGGCCTTAATAGTACGAGTCCGACGCCCAATCCCCCGAATGCTAACTTCCACAATTCTTCGGATCTTAAACATTTCCTCATCAGCAACGAGTTGAGTCTTCCCAAAGACAAGGAGACCATGAGTCAAAGGGAATCGAGCGTGTCGGAAAATACTGTTGAAACTACCTTACCATTCTCACCATCGGACCCAGGCGGACGCGTTCTTGGTTAGTACCTTCCGTGGTTTTGTCTATGTTGTACTTTACTAGTTCCTGGTGGCAGCGAGAGCATGTTTTGGGTGGGGACCGCAGCGGAGCTTTGCCAGTGCGATTCGTGGCGGTAGCGGGGTTTCTGGGTTATCTTGTGTAGTGGTGTGGAGGCGAATTGGCCCTCCCATAGATTGAATACTATGCTGTTTCGTTTGGGTATTGGTGTCTTGATTACGGGGAGGTGGGATTCTTTGGAATATCTCGGTATAGCATGGGGTGGAGTTCGCGTGTTTCAAGGATGGTATGGATCTTGCATGTAATGGCAAGGTTGTTCGCATGTTTCAGTGCTTACTCATTTGTTTGCCGCCCATACCTCTCTTCTCTGAGGCAGGTGGCCCCCAGGAACGTCACAACCTCCCCGGGTGGGTCCTCAGTTTCCTTAGTGATGTAAGAGTGTGAGGTTAGGGCATTCAAGGAGGTGTTTTGTGTCTTCTGGGGCTCGATTGCACCTAGTGCATGTTGGTGTTTGTGTTGTTGTATTATGGGCGAGTGGCCGGTTCGTAGTTCGAATGAGAGTACCGTGTGTTTTTTGTGGAGTGATTTTTCTGAGTGGATTTGTGGGGGCTGCTCGTTTAGGATGTGGTTTTGAGCTCTGCTGAAGTGTTGGGTTCCTATCATGTCTAGCTGTACTCTAGCGGCTAAATGTTGGTTTCAGCGTGGAGATTTGGGATTGGTGTGGGGATTTCTGCATCCTGTGATGACTCTGTGTGCATTATTTTGTGTAGTTTGGAGTGGGTATTTTTTAGTGTTGGCTGCCAGGCCGGTGCAGTGTAGTTTAGGGTGGTTTGTATGAATTGTTCGTATAACGTGGTGAGGGATTTCTTCTGTTGATCAAAGGTAGTGTTTGTGGGCGTTAATTTTCTTTGTGTCTTTGTTTATTATCTTGGTTGTGTATACTTTGAAAGTATGTGGGTGTCGAGCGTGATGCCTAGGAGGGTGGGTGGGTTTTTGGTTGTCCATTTAGTTTAATTGTGAGGTGTTTGTTCGATTTATGGTTGCTGGGGTTGAATAGTGTTATTGATCATTTGGCTGCAGATGCTGTCATCCTGCTTTGCGTGAGCCATTGTCCCAGTGTGTTAATGTATTGTTGGAGTGTTCTGGTAGCGGTGGGGATGTTGTGTTATGCTAGAGATGTCGTCTGTGTAGGAATTCATGCGGATGATTGGTGATTGAGGTTGAAAGTTTGTGCGCCATTTTTTGTTGTTGTTTGTGAGGTTTGTGTTTAGGATCTTGGGAGCTAGGATGTGTTTGGGAAGTGTGTTGAAGACTTTGTTTAAATTGATGGTTGTAAGGATGGTGCGTGCAGGGTGCATAGTTCGTTGAAACCATCTAGGATGTGTTTTGTGAGGTTGGTTACGAGGATTGTGGTCATTCCTGAAACCGTATTGGTGAGAGGGGAATGTTTGAGGTGATTCTTTGCTGTACGAGTTTTTCTATGTTTTTGATAGGGCGCATAAGATTAGGATTTGCTGGTAGGAGTTTGGTCGTGCTGGTGGTTTGCCTAGTTTAAGAATTGGGATGATATGTCCTGCTTTCCAGATTGATGGGATTCTGTTGTTGAGGCAGGAGTGGTTAAAGATGTCTGTAATGGCTGAGATTGCTGTTTCCTAGGTATTTGAGGTGGATGTTTTGATATGTTGTCGGGCCTGTTGCTTTGAGTGCTAGTTGGACGTTTAGAGTGGTGAAAGTGGGTGTTTGGTCTGTGTTTATATGTGGGTTTGTTTGTTTTTTGTTGTTTCTTAGGTTTTGTCTGTGAGTGGGTAAGAAATGTGCTGGAATAGTGTAGTTCTTGGTGATCACTGTTTCGTGTGTGGGGGAGGAAGTTGCACGTGATGTGTGGATTTTCTTTAGGGTTCTCCAGAGTTGGGTCATATTTGTTTTGTGGTAAATTGTGCTTATGTATTGGTTCCAGTTTTCTGTTTGTTATTTTGCAATTAGAGATGTAATGTTGGTGTTGAAGAGTTGGATATCTTGTATTTGTTGTGAAAGGGCCTTGTTTTGTTTTAGGGTGTTTCGGGTTTTGATGCAGTTGAAGATTTCTCCGGCCCTGTGGGAAGTGCTTTGCTCTGACGTCATTTATTGTTTTGTTGATATGGGAGAGGGATGTGTAGTTGTTAATGGAGAAGTTTTTTTAGTTTTTCTTCGATGTGGTTTGTGTAGTTTAGCCAGCTTGCTTTTTTTTAGTGATTGTATGTGGTCTTGTGAGCGGTTGTGTGGTTTGGAAGCTTGTGATAATGGGGAGATGGTCTTAGGGGAGGTCAGAAATTGTGTTCAGGTTCTAATGTGCAGGTGAGGCTAGCAGAAGGTTATGTCGGGAGGTGCTGTGGAGGTCGGTTGATTGGTTGTGTTGTATTGTTTAGAATGGTGAGCGTGTGGAACTTCTCTATAATGCCTGTGCCTCTGCTGTCAAGTGGGGCGGGGGGAGGGTCATTGGATTGCCTGAAAGAAGTTCCTGCGCGTTTGTTTTATCGCAAATTTATTCCTGAATCCAGTGTGTAGTGTAGGATGTTTGATAGAATGGTGCGGGGATATTTGTTGTACTCCGGTTTATGGGCTGTGAATGGGGTAAGGGAGGATTTTGAAGGTGAGAAGCTCTTGCTAGCTGAGTGGTACTGGCGTTGGCCTTCAAAATTTGCGATACGGGTTCGATCCCAGCGACCGGCGGATGCAAAACTTTCAGCGGTGTCACGAACTAGACGCCCATTGGCGGCTGCGTTAAACCTACCCCGGCAGGGTAAAGAGCACACTTACATAGCCTATTACAACACCGCTATCATTTCTCTTCCCGCCTTCACGCACCCTCTCTCCCGGATTCATGACGCTGCACCACGAAGGATTCTATGCTCGCTGGTTTGGTGTCAAAGCACTACTACCCCACCACACACACACACAGACACACAAACACACCCACAAGCGACACAAATCCGCACCACCCTGCGAGAGACGGCTTTGTTTATGGACACCAGTACCTCTTGGTGTTTTAAGGCCATAGGCTGAGGACTTGCCTGCTACATAGCCTGAGATAACTATTTCTGTAGTGAGTTATGGATATCTCCTGGTTTATTACAAATAAGTGAAGGTGTTTTTTTTGTAGCGGTGTGATTGCTCGGCGGTTGTTGCTATTTTTTGAGTAATGTTTGGTGAAGTTGACTGCGTTCGAGTAGGTGTCTTGTTTTCCATCGTTGGAGTTGGTTGTCTCTCGCTCGCTTTCCAGAACCTTTTGCTGTCTCTTTTGGTTGATAGTTCACGGTGGATTGCCATTGTTGTTGTTTTTTGGGGTGGGTGGGGGGGGTTGTGAGATTTCGAGTAAACACCCGATTGTGGCGTTGGTAATCCCGACTCTTAGAAAATATATGTATATAACTGAAGAATCCCTAGTTTGGAGTTTCTTATTTTTAAGACTACACTTTTCATCTGTAGATAGTGGTGCAAGAAAAGGTGCGTAGAAAAAATAAAGAACAAAAGTAGTCTAGGTGAATCGCTGGACCACTGTAAGCGAGCGGCGTATCCACGGCGCCAGCCTGAGTCTAAAAAAAAAGGAAGACTCATTCAAGCGAAGCTTCTAAACCATTTGCTTGCACTTGGTGACACGCTACACCATGTTGTTCCACTACATAAAGTTCGTTCCAGAGGCTAAGATATCTAATGGGGTAAATGTATCTTGATAACACATTGTTTATTCTGTTCTTAAACATTATCATATCCTCAAGGTAAAAATCAGCTAATGGAAGCTATGAATGTTCCCCCGCCACCCCTGCTTCAGCCTCATCAAGGACGTAACCCTTGCCTCGAGCGGAACACAATCAACGAACACTCCAAGGACCTTAATATCTCCGGCAACGATTTGGTGGAAGCGTCCGAGAAGTACCCTCACTCAAATTTAGAACTAGGTCTGTAGAAAGGAAAGGAAGATGTCATTCTAAGTGTTAATCTAACCCGGTATTTATGGAAGAAGAGACGCTTTCCAGCTTCACTGTCCTTGTGTTTGTGTATGGATGCTGTTTCTTTGTTATTCTCAAAAGTTGAAAGATTTTTCCTTTATTATTTGTCATTCTCTCTCCTTTTTTTTATCAGAAGTACAGAAGTATTTTGATTATTTCCATGAAATCTTATTAATCAATGGTTTACCTAAATTGGGGTGGAGGGGGGTTGTACATGGATTTGTATATCTATGTCCTACTCTATTTTATTCATCTTTAATTGAACTGAATTTGTATGAAAGTACTTGTGTTTACACACTTATAACAATATCGCATATATATATTCTTGTTCCATAACTCATCGTATTTAAGCCACCTTTGTATTTGCCATTATTTTTGTTAATCTCTTTTGTCTTAGTGAAATGAACCAAAGATAAAAAAATAAATGTTTCTGAATACTATTAATACCTTCTTTCCAGTAATTGGAAAATATACATAATTTGCATTACCTTTTACTTTTTACCTTTGGCTTTCTTAAAACTTCCTCTTTGGTCATTTCTTCCTTGATTACGTCACATATCTCAAATTGCATGTTTTCTTTGAAGGAAGTTTAGCTTCTTTTTTTTTTACGTTTTAAATTTTGAGATTTATTTTAAATGCTATGCTTACCCTGAGAAGATTTTCCAGAGTATATTAAATCCTTTTGAGAGATTAAATGAATATGATAAATTCTTCTGGATGGAGAATTGAAATGGAAAATGTCCATTCTCAGAATTTGGAGTGTTCATAGCCACGTTTTCCATAAGATTTTGTTGAATTTCCCAGGCCGTTTTTTTTTGGTTTTTGTTGATTGATTTTGTAACAATCCCCTTCATAACTAATGTATTCCTTTCTAGTTTACCTACCTATCTCAGTTGGACAAGCTTTATTTCCTTGTTCTTTGTACATACCGTTAGAAAACTCAGTTTTAATTTGTTTTCTTCAACTTCTCACTGCTTCTTTTTGCTATACTCCATTAATGCTCTTTCCTATTAATAGAACGGTTCAAGATATATTTCTAGAGCCATATATTGTCTTGTTCTCTCAGCTGGTGTCCTGGCCATCCCGCGTCCCCCATGAAAGCAGCCATTGCGGTGGAGACAACCCACAAGGCTTGACTGAAATGTCTATTTGTCGAAGGGGTTCGAAGTTTGGGCAGTGTTCCTTCAGAGGTTCTGTGTTTTCGGTTTTGGGGGTGTATCTTGGAGAGTTTGTGTTGTTGTTTTAGGTGTTAGTGGTAGAGCGTCGATTTTTACTAGCTAACTTTTTACAATTTTATTTCCTTTCCGTCTTTGAACCCCTGCCCTTCACCCGTTTTACAATTTTCAGGACTTTGAGAATTGTTCTTCATTCTATTCGCTGTTTTAGCTCGGACCATTCCCTTGTTTTGCAAGTTTCAGTCTTAGCTTGCCAAGAACTCGACCTGTTGGGTCCCCAGCCCCATTGATGTCCCTGGTAATGAACGGGCAGACCGCGCTGCTTCGGTGGCCATTCCTCGGGGACCCCATTTCGCTTTCCCTTTCCTCTAGGGATTTCTACTCTTATATTAGTGACTATGTATGGCATCTTTGGCATTGGGAGTTGGATGAGTGCTTGTGAAATGTGCTGTCTGGTATTGAGCCATCTGTTCGACCGTGGGCTAATAACCACCACACATCCCTGAGGTTTGAGGTGGCGTTTTGTCGCCTCCGGATTGGACAATCGTGGCTCACTCACGGGTATCTGATGAGTGCCGAGGGCCTCGGAATGGCCCCTTTTGCTACCTTTGCTCTTTCCCCTCGTCTATGCGCCACTTTCTTTTAAACGGCCCCTCCTAGGAGGCACTTCGTTGCGAATGCTTCCCTGGCCTATCACGCATCTCAGATCATGGGCAATCGGACTCTCTTTAAGCGGAAGGTCTTTCCTTTTGCTCAGGATCCCTTTTAAACTTCCTAAGCCATTTTGGGCTCCAGCTCTTGCTATAGGTCTTACCGTTTTAACTTTATCTTGGTCTGATTTATCTTTTTTTTCTTTTACATAGTATTTTATTTGTTTTTTCGTTGCTTCTAGTCTGGCTTTAATTTTTTTCTACCAGTGCACCTTAACTTTCTGCTGCTAATAAAGTTCATTTGTACTGTTGTGGCGATTTCGTTTGCCCATTCACAATAATGTTTGTAAGGGGTGTAGGGATAGATCGTCGTCAGACCTAAGCATGAATAAAGCATTTGTGTTTGGATAGATGTTCCTCGTTTAGGGCCATGCCATCAGAACATAAAAGAAATAATTTAACTCGTCCAAAATCGTACGAAGAAAGACTGAAGTACCTTACTTTACTTACCGCTAAGGAGTCTGCAAGAGACTATAATCAATACCCTATACAAGGCACCTCCTGTTCCCCTCCCGAAATTCAGTCCCCACCTAACATCCTCATCCATAAATCTATCCAATCTTAAAACTCCGCAGGGAGGATGCTTCTATCACATGACTACTGAGCCTATTCCATTCATCTACCACTCTATTTGTAAACCAATTTCTACCAATATCTTTCCTAAACCTATTGCTATGTATCTTATCTTGTTCATTAACAATGATAACCTTACTTATATCCTATTATAACCTTTTTCCCACTTGAACACTTCAATCGAACTCTTCTCTTTTCTAATGTATCTAGATTTAGTCTCCTGAGCCTTTCGCCATAAGGTAAGGGTAGGCTCCTCCTGAGCCTTTCGCCATAAGGTAAGGGTAGGCTCCTCCTGAGCCACCTGAGTTGTGCGACGAATTAGGTACGCGTGTGATATTCCTTTGTTATGACGGGCATAGGGGTAGGGAATAGAAGTGCGGAGAGGGTGTAGTCTTTAATAAACGTTATGACCTTACATTGTAGTCGGTCTTTTAAATAAGACACCCCCCTCCTATTTTTTTTATTATTTTTAAGTTTGATACTTTAAAGAGCCCATCATGAAATCATGTTATTTGACATTGATGCGCTCCGACCCCACTTAGTTAAAAATGGTTACCTTTAGAGATTAAAGCAACCTTAAAGAAATTTAAAGTTTTCATCCTTGTGACTAGATTAGAGGAACTCTTGCTAACCTTAGTGGATAGGGCGTTGTATTCCCAACGCCTAGGTGTCGAGTTCAATCCCAGGGAGACTAGATGCAAAAATAATTCATCGTATGAGGGAAGCTAGTCACTCGTGTTGAGGCGGCGCGCTGAGTTTAATGTGTGAGCGCAGGCACCTTCCGCGGTTGTGCATGGCGTGGTCTTTAAATGGGTTGGTTTGGTATTTTAATGGGATTGGTTAGTATTTTAATAGGGTGGGTTGGTATTTTAATGGGATGCATTGGTATTTTAATAGGACGGGTTGGTATTTTAATCGGAAGGTTTGGTGTTTTAATGCATTGGTTGGGTATTTTAATGGGTTAGTTTGGTGTTTTAAATGGGATGGGATGGTATTTAAATTTCTGCTGCCTAGCCAACAATACAAATAATGGTCCCGGTTCCCCTTTGGTATGTATTGAAGGACGCGTACGAGTGATCATTTTTGTTTATGCCAACTTAAATTGACTTTGCCCTTCACAAGTCCTGAATTTATACTACCATATCGCGGGGTCACTGCACATAAACTCCACTAAAAAAATACCCACCCTCTCTCACCCCTTATGCTTTTTCAAGCTCAGTCACCCATTATTTTGTTCATGTGTAATGACCCTTCATAGCAATCTGTCGCTGTGTTAACCGAATAGAAAAAATAATTTGGCCCGCGGGCCCTGGTAGCAGTTTTTAACGACTTTTATATTTTAATTGGGCGATTTCTAAGACTCATTTGGTGGGGGTAGATAGTAAAATTAGCGACTACAATAAGAAGTCTTGGAGGTAAGGCGTAGGAGAGAGGGTCGTGAGTAAAATAGAAACGGCAAGATTAGTTTAAATCTGATGGAAATGCGAAGGATAATAGAGAAGAATGGGTTTCCTAGAGCGGTTTGTATATAGGAATCCTTCAAAGTTCCTACCCATACGTTCCTTTTTCTAGTTTCGAAAAGCCTGTTTTTGAAAGCCTTCAAGACATCTTCCTCGATTCGTTTTGTTATTGAAACATTGTTATGGTCACATTGTTCTTTTTCACTATTACATTTCCAAATCATTATCTTTTCGCTCGTTCTTAATGAATGAGCGCCACCGTACTTTCTGTAGTCGGAACGGAGTGAAATTATATGATGGGAAGACTATAAGGTGAAACGTGGGACTATGGAGATTTATGAGGCGAGGTGTCTGAATGAAGAGATGCGTGAAAAGTCTTTGCAAAATGGCGGGATGTTCGAGCTTGTTTATATTTAAGTTATCCCTAAGTCTCGTCTAGTTAGGTCGGGAACAGAGTGAGATGAATGCTGAGATGAATGCACTAGCGATGGTGCGTTAGGATTTTCAGAGGGAATTGTTCATTTAACGGTGAAAGTTTTCATGTAGGTACTCGACGTTTGTTTCTATTCGCAGGGCTTAACAGTGCCACCCTTCTAGAAGCATTGGAAAGCCGCCATGGCATCGACCCGCAGCTGATGAATGAGCACTTGGTTCCGTTGCTGCACAGCTTTCTTCCTGGTACCATCCAGCCCCCGCTTCCCGAATTGAATCCGCACCCACACCCTCCGCAAGCCGTGCCTTTCGCCTCTCCACACGTTCCTCCAATTCCCTACGTTCAAAATGAGATGCGACCGAACGAGGGTCGGCCTAAGCTGCAGAATGTGGCGAGAGAACGCGGACGGCGAAGTGGATGGAGACGGTTTTGGCGCACGGCTTGGGACGCCCGTTTAGCTTCTCTCCTACCATTAAGTCGCCAACGGCGCCAGTGCGAAGAAGGAGGGGAAGAAGAGCGTAGAAATATCCTCGTTACCCCTACGAGTAGCTGCTTTTCGGAACCACCCACCCCTCTGTCGCCTTTGGACCATGAAAGGTATTTTCACCAGACACAAGTGCTTCTCGCCAATGGCTCACCTCACACTGTGATTTCAGAAAGAGGCGTCAGAAACGCGTTTCCCACCCCGAATTTCCGTCCGCAGGTTTTGCCTCATGGACCGGAAGGGGGTATGGCTAATGGTCCCCCCAATGCACTTATACCCGCACGCCCGCGGCACGCTGAAACTGAGATAGGTATCGCCAAACTGCACTTCCAGCCCACTCTGACACCCATTGTTCGTTCACGGCCCGGCTCGAAAGATAGCGGCATCAATAAATCGAGCGAAAATAGTAACAATTCCTTCCTAGACAGCGATTCCTCCCTCGATCGGGCACGGCGCCCGACCACGCTCCATCTTCAGGGAGGACAACCTCCTCACTACTTGACCGCTGTTGCCACCTCCGATGAAGATCTTGGGAGTGACGGGGAGAGGAGCTCGTCAAACGCTCTCAAAGTCAAACTTCGAAAACCTAAACAACGGGTCAAGACCCCTCGGCGCCCAGTCATGCCTCGGCTTTCTCTCTACGATGACAGTGTAATGGCCGGTGGAGGTCCGGAGTCCGTGACTGATATGTCTTTGTCTCGTTCGTTGCCCCTCGAGATGAATAGAGTTGGAAAACGATGCGATCCAACGGCTTCCGATGACTCTCCCAGAGCGACTCGAGAAGGGAATAGCTGCATGCATCCACCTCAAGACAAATCTGGTGATGACGCTATCGAAATTAGAGTTTGTAGTGGAAATTAAAAAGAAGATTTAGATTCGGTGAGGAGAGAGCCGAATGTCAATTCGAGATTGTCGTCAAATCTGTTTTAACTATGAATTATGATTCAAAACTCGCTAGATGGGTGAATGAGCGGATTGTATTTAAATTCCTCGTGCCTCCGCTTTGCGAACCCTCCTCGTTCTTTCAAAATCTTAATATATAAAGATATAAGACAACGTACTGCAAATTCATAGCGTTTTATCATTTGTGCTTAGCTAAAATTGCAAATTATTAGTTGAAGAAATTTTCAAGGTAAGAAGTTCGTCATTTATTTGCTATTAATATATACCAAAAGAAACTGTATGTATATGCCTTTTAAATAAATATGGGGCGTGTTTATATAGTTACTTCATTGGTACATGCAGCCCCTTTTGTATTAAGTAATGCTGTCCAACATAATTCTACAGCCTGATGTATGCGTATAAGTTTGATGTCGTTCAGGTTTTTTGTTTTTTTTCATGTAACATAAGCCGATGAACAGTCATTTTCTCTTCATATATTAAACATAAACTTTTTAGTTGATACTTGAACAGCTGACATCTTTAATCTGGATATTTTACTTTTAATATATGAATTTTATTTAGATGCTAAACTGATTTTACTCATATGTCCATATAAGTTTGTTTTTCAGTTACTTTGCTGTTTGAAGTAATTTCAATTTTAGAGTGGATCTTGTCTATAAACTATTAAAATAATCGTGTCAAATGCATAGGTTACAAATGAGTATCAATTACATTTAAAAGTTACTATTATAGATCGTGGTGCGTGCACTTTCAGAACCCAATGAATGTTCTACGGACTAAAAACAAAGAAATTGATAAATAGCTTTAATTCACTCTTGGATCAAAACCTCTGTTGTGAGAACGACCAACTGATATGTTTGTATAAATGCATGCTCTCCTCTCATTGTTGGGCGGGTTTTATAGTGTACTGCAGTTTTTAATCTTTCGTACTGTATAATAATGTTTGTGAATGTATTAATCAGGCCGTCGCAAAATGACTCGTTACGGACCGCTGGACAAAATAATTACCATTATTTTTTTCTGAACCAAATCAATTCCCAACCATCTCTTTACACATTTCACTATCAAATTCACTATCATTTGGTTGCTATGTCGTTAAGGTAGGTCCTACCTGGTAGGAGTTGGTTGCCTTTTAGAAGTGGATCCACTTATTAAGCCCAGTGCAAGGGGCTGGTAGAGAGTAAGATATTCAAAACATGTGATGATTACTGTGTTCAAGCTGCATTGTGTGCAGCAATATTTTTAACTTTAAAAAAAAAACGTTGAAAGGTTGGCCTTAAAAGGTATAAAATGAAATGTTATGATAGTAGCTAAAATCTAAATTAGGTATTCGAATTTGTGTGCGGATTGACCGGCAAACAGAAACGAAATTTGTGGTGTGCGGCTTCCCAGGCTGCACACCAGCCTTTTTACAAAAGGCCGGTAGAAAGTATGGGTAGTTTTTCTGCATCATATTTGGGGTGGGTAGTTTTTCAGTGGTGCTGATGCGCGGCGACCTCTTTCTGTGGGAAAGTAGTTGATGATGATATATTTGAATGGAGAGTATATGCTAAAAGTTTTTTTTTTCCTGATTTTAGATGGGCATACCCCATCTATTAAGTATGACCATATATTGAAGTTAAAAAAAAGAAGCTTTAACCCAAATGGTAATAATATTAATAATAGTTTGATAGAATGTGTGTTAAATGTCTGCGATATGGGTCATTTGATAGTAGTTTAGGATTTAAAGGACGGTCTCAAAATTAGGGGGACGCAGGTTTCGATGTGCATTTAACAAGTTTATCATAAGATATGTAAATTCAATTGCGGTACTTTGCATAATAATGTCTCAATGACTTTCTAGGGCCTTCCGAAAATACTCAAGCTCTTATATTTGCTTTGGCATCGACCAAAGGGATATAATTATGTTGGTTCTATATGCTTTAGTACGAACTAAATGTTGGTTGGAATTCAAAATTTCTCGTTGAATATCTTTGCAGTGTGTGCGAAAACCTTATTGTTTGTTAAAAAGATTGAATTCAGTTTTCAGATATTTTTGTGGTCGTGTTTACTAGTCTTTAGTTACTAAGATTTCCCACATCTTACTGGCTGGGAAATTTTCTATGAAAAGTTATAACTTGTTCTAAAGCGAGTCTATCTGTTTTTCATAAGAACTTAACAAAATATTGCAAATATATTGAGCTAATGATACTTGTGCAACTAAATTTTGGTCCCATAAAAGTCGTATGTTTACTTACTAGAACCTTGTTCCTGTACTGTTATTAAAGAAAATTGACTGACCTCTAAGACACTTTTCATGGAGCCATTACCACCCACCAGACAATTTTTGAGATGTTTAGACAACTTCACTTTGGCTCTCATCCCCTTTTCTAGCAAAGAGGGGAGGACTAATTCGGACAGGTTCCAACCCCGTCCGCTTAGTCCTCAGTCCATTTGCTGACCCCGGACAAAACTGCAAGGTCTCGCATTCGCAATTTCTGTTCCCTCGCCTTTACTACCATTAAAGGGCAGGGAACTTCCATGTCTAGAGAGGGCTGGTTTCCAGGCTCATGAGCCTGGAGAGGGGACCCTACCTTCTCGAGGTGAGGGGTGGGGGGGAGTAGTAGGTTTGCCGTGATGAAGGACTTTTATCATACCCTCCCCCTCCTTTTTTTTTCTCATATTTCTCTGCTATTTGCTTTTCGTTCCCTTACACACCACTGAACCCCTGCAGGAGGGTCCCCTGTGTAGAATGACACGCCCTCCCAACCTTAGTGCCCCGGTAAGCTTAGACTAGACTGAAACCTGCGTGGCTTTACTTTTTCTAGACACCCTCTTTTTACCCCATCCCTTTTAGTAGCCTCTGGTCTTTTGCATGACGGCTTTCTTATCGACGATTTAGTAGAGGCTTTGCTAGGTTGGGTAGCAGCGGCCTTGGGGGGCAAAGACCATTTAGTGGGTATGCGCCGCACAGGCGCAAACCCCACACATTAACGCGCCCAGAGTTAGAGCCCTAAACGGTAAAAAAACCCGAGGAGGGATAGGTTTGAGCGGCTGGATGGATAAAGTCCATCGACCTTAGCCCATTTTTTGTATGGTAACGAACTTTTGATTAATTGTTTGTTGGCAAATAATTGTCTCGTCGAAGTTAAAATTCCCCATCGAATGGAGTATAACGTGATAGGGTAAGTAGCGGGTTAATCGGTACTTGTGTTACGGAGTTATTGTCGCTTACACCCGTCAAGATTCCTAAAATGTCCGTTTCGGGGACTTTTCTCCTAAGCCAAGAGACAGATTGGGCTTTGGATATTGGGCCAAATCTCTTAGCTCATTTTATAACAATTCTCTAAGAGCGACAGTCTTTGCTCCATTAGAGTGAATGGACGAGATCGCGAAAAGATCGTTATTCGTAACCATATCTACTAAAATTGGATCGAGACTGCGGCCGCGGTTAAGGAAAAGTTGATACATCATTTATTTTTATATAGAGTAATTTGCTAGATATTAAAGTAGTTAAATTAGCCTTCATTTGCATATTACACCCTCGGGTAAGCCCCGAGGGGCTCCCCCTCCAACTATTTTATTGCGTCATTAGGGTTTCCCTTTTGCGACCTTCGGAGCCGCCCCGGAACAGCTCCATCTGTGCCGGAGGTGCCCATCCAAGAATCCTATAGCAGAGACGTCGTTTCTCCCTCTTCATTAATGTCGGGGCGGCGGATTTTCCCTCACCCCCTTTTGTATAGTTGCCTCCGGGCGAGTCTCCATTTGAAACCGGTCCCCATTTGCATTAAGACCCCCGCCAAGAGCACGGGAAGACAAAATGCGTCGCCTTGATTCCGACCCAACCCTTTGGGGGTCAGGCAAACTACCATGACCCCTTAGAGGGCTGGTGCCCTGTGTGTGTAGCCACCCCGTAAGGGGCGCGGCGATTTGCCATCCTGGCCGCCGTGCTGACGGGATCCAGCGCTCCGTCCGGCCCCAGCTGAGCCTCCCTTCCTTAAGATAGCCCAATTTCTCCCCTACCTCGTCGCTTTTCATACAACCTCTCCCACAACTTTCTCTGGTCAGCCTCTAATTTCACACGGTAGATGCTGACCTTCTTCTCAAGCCAACCGTCCCGGATCGGGGCTGAGGGGGGGAGGGGACATTGTTTCCTAACCCCCGAGCTCCGGTTCGGGATGGGTTTTTTTTATCAACCTGCTTCATCCCCATCCATACCTTCCTCACATCCCCTTACCTCTCCTCTTCACATTCTATCAATTTTACGCCGTGTCCAAGGTGGAGCCGCCATGCCGATGGACTGCCAGGTCACCAGGCGAGAGGGGTGGTCCCGAATGGTGGCGCCTGGCTCTGCCAGGTTTGTAAGCAACTCTCGCAGTGCGGGCAACTGCGAGAGGTGATGAGCTATTGCGTCCCGTATTAAAAAGAGGGTCACCATGCCCATGTATGTAAAACAAATAAAAAACCAACCCCAACTTCCCCTGAAACAGCGACGGAGCCGCCCTCGGGCAGCTCCAGCAAAAAAATGGAGGTCCCCCCAACCTGTGCTTGCGCAGGGGACCATCCATATCTCTTCAACCGGAGAGGAGGCTTACTCCTCTCCTACGCCTACGGATGAAGGGGACTTCCCCTCACCCCCTTCTCTGGAGGTGCTTTCGGGCACCTTCCTTTTACCAGCGGAAGTCCCCTTTTCTTTCCAAGGGGACTGCCACCAAAGCCAGCAGGCAGCCCTTAGCCAGCCGCTCCAGATCAAAGCGGCTTGGTAGGGCAAACCCCCTTAGGGGGGAGAGGGAAGCCAGGTCCCTTCGGTCGCTTCCCTCAAAAGACCTGCTGGCAAGGATATTAAACCTTGCCGGGGTTAAGGCCTGTGCCTCCCCACAAATGACTCTTGACGCTTCCAACGGGACCTGCGATATCCTGGGAGGGAATGGCCAACTGGAGGCCCCTCCTGTGATAGACATGGTCCTTGAGGAGACCCAGCCTCAGACGGTAGGGCCTTCCATGAGGGAAAATCCGGGCTCGGCGCCAAGCACCAAACCCGAGTCCGCCCCTATGCAAGGTCCCCCTCAAACAGCTGAGGGCTCCGAGGCAATACAAGGAGGGGGAGGGATCTCCTCCGACAGGTGCCCCCACGACTACCAGGAACTTCTCCATCTCGGAGAGGGACCTGGCTGAGGCCGGCCCATCTAGCATGGGGGCTTCTGCCGGCGGAGGTGAGAAGCGGGTTCATTCCCCGCCCTCCTCTCCAAAAAAGAAAAAGACTAGAAAGACAAAGAAGACTCGGGGCTCCTCTCCATCCGCGGGGACGGATGGGTCCGCTGCCACTGTCCTAAACGTGGATGAGTTTACGCATCACTGTCCGAAAACCGCTTCATTTTCTTGCCTCGACCTATCTTTGTGCTCTTCGGATGCACAGCTTAATTTTGAGAGGTGGTTGATTACCTCCATGGTAGTGATCACTTTCCCATTCAAATATCATTTTCAGGGCAACTGCCGCCTGAGAGACCACCTCGGTGGTGCTTGGCGCGGGCGCGGTGGCATGTATTTCAGGAAATGACTAAATTCTCTATCTCAGTCGACGAGTTTAGGTCGGTACATGAGGCCGTTGAGTTCTCCGGCAACCTCATCGCCGTGGGCCTGACTACTATTCCTAGGACGTCTGGCCGTTTTGCACGCCGGCCACTCCCATGGTGGTCAGCCGAGTGTGAGACGCCCCTCAAACAGAAGCGTTATGCCTACATGCGCTATAAGCGCCGCCTGAACGATTTCACTGTCGCTGAATTTCGTCGGGCTAGGTGCACGCCCGCCGCTCTTCTTGGCGGGCATATGTGTCTTCACTTAACGGGAAGACCCCTTTAGCTGAGGTGTGGAAGCGAGTCAAAAGGATTCGGGGCAAGTTCTCGCAAGACCCCCCTCCTGTTCTCCAGGAGAATGTGACCGTAATCTTGGACCCCGCGCCCGTGGCGGAATCCTTAGCGACCACTTTTTCCGCATTCTCTAGCCGTGATGCTGCTCCGCCAGCATTCAATGAACGTCGTGATGTCGTGGAAGGCCGCCGGCTGGACTTTACCTCCAGAGGTGGAGAACCCTTCAACAACAAGTTCACTGTGAGTGAGTTGCGTTCCGCTCTCGCATCGTGTGCGGACACCGCCCATGGTCCGGAAGATGTCCCGTACGCCATGCTTCGACACCTGGGTGAGCGAGGCATGGCCTTTCTGTTAGATTTGTTCAACAGGATCTGGGTGGAAGGTCTTCTCCCAGACTGCTGGCGAATCGCTACTGTGCTCGCCTTTCGCAAGCCGGGAAGAGATCACTCTACTCCGACCGGTTTCCGCCCAATCTCTCTAACCTCTTGCGTGTGCAAGTTGATGGAGAAATTGGTAAATGTTAGATTAGCCTATTTCCTGGACAGCGGAGGCCATCTGTCTTCCGCACAGTGCGGCTTCCGTAAGTTCCACTCCACGTCGGATGCTCTGCTCCGACTGGAAAATGCCGTCTGCGAGGCTTTCCTTCGTAGACAGCACTACGCCACGGTGTTTTTCGATCTGGAGAAGGCCTATGATACCGCATGGCGATACGGTATCATGGAGACTCTCCACACCATGGGGGCGAGGGGACGCCTCCCAATGTTTATATCTGAATTTTTGCGAGATCGTCGATTCCGCGTACGGGTGGGAGGAGCCCTCTCCGGCCCAAAGGAGCAGGAAGAGGGTGTCCCGCATGGAAGTGTCCTCATTGTCACACTCTTTGCCCTGAGCATCAACGGCATCACCTCGGTGCTGCCGGAAGATGTTCTCGCTACGCTCTACGTGGACGACCTTTCGATCTCTTTTGCCCGGCCCAGATGCCAACTCTTGAGCGTGGAGTCCAACAGGCATTGAACCGCGTCTCTCGCTATGCCGAAGCGCACAGGTTTCGGTTTTCTTTGGCCAAGACTAAGGTGGTGCACTTCTGTGGCCATCCACGGCTTCACCCCAACCCAGATTTGTTTCTTAATGGGGTGCGCCTCTATGTCGTAAAATCGTACCGTTTTCTTGGTCTTGTATTCGACCGACGCCTCACCTGGGAGGCTCATATTCACAGCCTTAGGGTCTCTTGTAACCGCGCCATGGACATTCTCCGTACCGTGACGTTCAACGCTTGGGATGCTGATAGGGCTACTGCCCTACTTTTTTATCGATCATTTGTTCGTTCGAAGCTCGACTACGGATGCGAGTTTTATGCATCCGCAGCCAAGCGTTTATTGCAGAAGGTGGATTCGATCCACCAACCGGCCTTCGCCTTGCGACCGGTGCCTACCGCACTTTCCCCATTGAGAGCCTGTTGGTCGATGCTGGGGAGATGCCACTCGCTCTGCGCCGCGTGCAGTGCATCAATCGCTTGTAGGCGCGAGCCCGGCGCCTTCCTCATTCGCCAACAGCTTTCACTGCATCCGCAGCTGATCTCGATGGTGCCTATGCCGCCGAGAGACGCCAGTCATACCCTAAGCCCTTTGGGTTTAGGGCCAGGAAACTCCTTCGAGAGGTAGATATAGCTCTCGGGCCGGTGGCGCCCCTGGTTCTGCCCAGGACGCCACCCTGGAGGGTACCACATTTGGCTATTTGTCGCCACGCCTCTGCTCCCAAAGCTTGTACAGCGCCGGGATTATTGCGTTCGACCTTTTTGGAGCTCCCATCGTGGCACGCTGGAACCGTGCCAGTGTATACAGATGGCTCCAAAGTCCCAAGAGGGGTCGGCTTCCACGCCGTATCCCCTCTGTTTGAAGTCAGCGGGGCTCTGCGTCTGTCTTGACGGCCGAGCTGGTGGCAATACACCACTCGGTACGTGAGATTACGCGACGTACCCGGTTCGGAGACCGGATTGTGATTTATAGCGACTCACAAAGCGCCCTGAGTGCTCTCGGGGCATTGGAATCTCCGCATCCTCTGTTTCGCGATAGCCGTGATGCCACGGTTTTTGCGAGCCCGGCAGAATTCGAGATTATCTTCTGCTGGGTTCCTGGACATGTAAGAATTGCGGGGAATGAGGGCGCCAAAGAGTCCGCGAGGACTCTGCGACCGGACCAGCGTTTCGCTCTTCCTCACACTGATTACATGGCAGGAATACGGGCATCTCTTCGGACTGCTTGGCAAAGAAGATGTGAGACGGTCGAAGGGAACTTAAAGTTGCGTGCCATTGCGCTGCGAATGTTCCCATGGACCTATTCCCCAATGCCGCGACGGCTTCAGGTTGCTTTCTGTCGTCTCCGAATCGGACTCACTCGTGTGACGTATCGCTTTTACATGGAGTGTTCTCCTGCGCCCCATTGCGACGACTGCGTCGTCCTCCAGACTGTTTAGCACATTCTTGTTGAATGTCCCATTCTGGATGATCCTCGCGCACGTTACCTGTCCCGGTACTAGGATGGGCGGGGTCGCTACCGCCTGTCCTTTGTACTCGCGACGAGTGCGTGCACATTGACTGGTGGACTTGTTGACTTTCTGGGGGAGGCCGGGCTTCTCCCCTTTATTTAAGAAGGTTCTATTTGTTTCTTTATTTGTTATTGTTTTCCTTGTAGGTTGCCGGAGATTGCTTCCTAATTGTTAAGTTTTTCACATTTTTATCATTGTCATGTTTTCATATTTTTATTTTAAAGTAGCCTAGTTCTAGGCTGTAGTGTTTCCGGCGACTGATGCCCAAGTGGGCAGTTGCCAGATGGGCTCTATAAATAAAAAAAAACAACCCAAAACCCGTGAGCTCCCTACCTGCTCCGAGGCCGAAAGTCCGCTGGTTAGGGCAAGTATTAGGTACGGGCTATGCTGGGTGTTCGGCTCTGCTCAGCTTCCTCCAGTACACATATAAGGTGGCTATACTGCTACTATCCTTTATGGTCAAAGTTCCAGGACAATTTCGCCAAAATGGCTGGCCCGATTGGCAAAGCCCATCCACGATGGACCGGGACCGATTATATTCTGGAATTTCTGATTATATGGAGATTTTTCTCTTAACCTCTAATCATAAGGAGGTCATAGTATCTACTTTCCATTAGGCCCCTTTTTTTCAATCTAATCATGGTAACAACTGTAAGAAATAGTGGGAATGTGCATGGATATCCTCCCCGCGGACTCCTCCTCAGGTCTCGGGGAGGATGGGGAAAATCGAGGCAGCCCTTTGACCAAATACTTTATTATGACGGAGAGTACCGCAAATGAGAGCTGGGATGCCTTGGGGAGTCGGGGAGATGGACTGGAGGCACGAAGGTGACCTAGCCCCATATGGCAGAATCTTCCGTAGGGTCGAGGGCTGTGAGCTATTCCATTTACGACACGGATCTAGCTGAAACCGGTCCATCCGGCATAGGGCAGCTTCCGGTGGTGTAGAGTAGCGGATTCATTCCCACCCCTCGTTTCAAAAAAAGAGCAAGAAGACTAAATGCTCCTCTCACTTTGTGTGGGCTTCGAGGACGGACGGATCTGCAGCCGTTTGGGAGAGCGACCAGGCCAAGATCGGCACGTCCGGCCCCGAGACGTCCCCAGATGGTGGTTCCAGACCAAGACTAAACTCGCAAGTGCGCTGAGCGGAGCCTCGATAACGTCGGGCCCCCTCTTTGAGAGACTAACTGGCGTTTTCGACCCCTCTTGATAGGTAGCCTAAGGTGACCGGTTTCTCGGACGGGAACCTCCAGGCGAATGAGTCGGATCCATCGGAAGCGGCCAGGATTAGTGCGCTTCGAACACTTGATGCAACTGCTGCAAAGATGCTACTACTGTCAACGCTTCGGCCACACGAATCGCTCCTGTAGACGTGCAAAGTTAAGTTTACCCGAAGTCTAAGTCGCTCCAAGGTCGCACACGATAAGTCCAAATCTTGTAAGGCCAAGTGTGACAATTGCGGAGAGCCGCCCCCGCTTCTTCGAAGCAATATGGTGCTTATCTCCTGGAGAAGGAAATCCGGGCCGTTAGGGCTACTGATCGTCTCTCAGTTGGCAAAGCTAAAGACTTGGTTCTGGCGCGCCCAGCGCTGACTGGGACGTCTTATGTCTCTATTTTTAAAAGAGTACCCTCTGCTCCTGGCCCCTCCAGGCCTACGAGCACGGTTGTTAGCGCGCCCATTTGGAACCCTTCTGCAGGGTATACTCACTCTATGCCCTCCCTTGTTAGAGCTGGAGGCACAAAAGAATCACACTTAACCTCGGTTAAAACCGGGTTCTCCACTTGCCCACCGAGTCGTTAGACTCACAGGAGGCAACACCCCTGAAGGTGGTGGTGAGGCCGTCTTCTGAGGTTTCTAAAGCTGCTCCCCGAAAGGACAGCACCAAAGGAACTTCGGCTCTTGAGCCACACCCAAGGCAAGGATGAGTTGCTCGGAGACGGTGGATCCTCAAAAGAACGGACACCCGCTTCCCTAAGGTTTCGAGGTGGAGGGAGGGAAAGATTCGCATGGCGAGAACAACAACCCACGATAAGTCTTCGAAGGCCACAATGCCTTCATCGCCTTGTTCGGCCAATAGGACCCAGAGTTCTGCTCCCGGAAAGAGTACGGCCATTCCCACGAGGGTCTTATCTTTGAGGAGTGCGCCCGCATCTCTTCCAAGATGGGCCTAGAGGACATCCCTTCACTGGAATCGCCGCGGACTCCGGGCCAAATGGGAGGAGCTGCGAAGGCCAGGCAGGAGGATTTACTAGTTCCTAGTATGATGTCTCCGTTCTTCGTTTTCCTTCAAATACCTCTTTTTAGGCGGTAGCCGTGCAGCCGCGCCTGGATAGGAGGAATACTGTTATTTTTGCGTACATTCCACCGTCAGCCGACTTCGACGCGGGGAACTTCCGCCGTATCGTGGCACGGTTGCCGAGGCTCTTCTGCTTAGGGATTAATCCAGGGGTCAGATCTTTGCCGACGTGTTCGACGAGCTGGAGATAGGTGTCCTAAATATGGATGAGTTTACGCATCACTGCCCGAGAACTACTTCATTTACCCGTCTTGATCTATTACGGTGCTCTCCGGAGAACCTTTTTGGTGGGAGGTAGTCGATGACCATCAGGGGACCGCCGCCGTCGACATCCACCCCTGTGGTGCTTGGCGCAAGTGCTGTGGTCCACATTTCATCAAATGTCTGATTTCACTGTGCCAATGACGAGTTTGATTCGGTGGATGAGGCCGTTGAGTTCTTCTCCAGTAACCTTATCGCTTTGGGCCTGGCTACTATCACTAGAACATCTGGCCGTTTTGCTCGCCCACTGCTCCAGTGGTGGTCAGCCGAGCGTGAGGCGGCCTAACAGAGAAGAGTTATGTCTGCATGCACTTTAAGAACCGCCCAAACGATTTCAATGTCGGTAAATATCGTCCATCTAGGGCTAGGTTCCGGTAGGTTTTGAACCAAGCCCTCCGCTCTTCCTGGCGGGCATACATGTCTTCATTTAACGGGAATAACCCTCTAGCAGAGGTGTGTAGGTGAGTCAAAAGGATTCGGGGCAAGTTCTCGCAGGGCCCTTCTCCCGTACTCCAGGAGAATAGGACTGCAATCTCTGACCCTTCGTCGGTGGCTGAGTCCTTCACGAAAGCTTTTTCCACATTCTCTATCTGGAATGCTGCTACGCTAGCATTCAATTTACGTCGTGTTATCGATGAAGGCCGCCGACTGGAATTTGCATACAAAGGTATAGAACCTTTCAACAAGATGTTTACATTTAGTGAGTTGTATTCTACTCTCCCTTCCGGCGCGGGCACCGGAAGGCCTCGCTCACTTACGTGAGCGAGGCCTTTCAGTTAGATCTGTCCCATATAATTAGATTTTGTACAGCATTTATCATCCCAGACTCCTGGCGAATGGCTACTGTGTTAGCTTATTATAAAGGAGGGAGAGCTCATTCTACCACTTCCGGTTTCCTCCCAATCCCTCCAAACTCCTGGGTGTGCAAGTTGATGGAGAAATTAATAAATGTTAACTATCCTTTTCCCTGAACAACGGAGACTACCTGTTTTGTGCACAGTGCAGCTTCCTTAAGTTCCACTCCACGTCGGATGCTCTGCTTGAACTGGAAAATGCCGTCTGCGAGGCCTTCCTAAGTAGACAGCACTGCGCCACGGAGTTTTTTATGATACCGCATTGAAATACAGTATCATGTAGGCTCTCCATACGATGGAGGCGAGGGGACTTCTCCTAATCTTTATCTTGGCGTTTTTGCGGGATCGTCAATTCCGCATATGGTGGGAGGAGCCCTCTCCGACCCGAGTTAGCAGGAAGAGGGTCTCCACCAAGGAAGTTTCATCAGTGTCACACTCTTTTCCCTGAACACTAACAGTATCACTTCGGTGCTACCGACAGATGTTCTCGCTATGCTATACGTGGGCAACCTTTCGATCTCTTTTGGTGCAGACCAAATGCGCCAACTCTGGAGCGTCAACTCCAACAGGCATTGAACCACATCTCTCGCTATGCCGAAGCGCACAGCATTCGGTTTTCCTTGGCCGTTACTAAGGTGGTGCACTTCTGCCACCAACCACGGCTACACCCCGACCCAGACTTGTTTCTAATTGGAGATTGCTTGGAAGTGGTTGATTCACACCGTTTCCTTGCTCTTGTTTTCCTTTGACGCCTCACCTGGGAGACTCATATTCGCAGCCTTAGGGTCTATTGTACCCGCTCCATCGACATACTTCGTTCTCTGACTTTCAGCACGTGGATTTCTGATAGGGCCACTGCCTTGCTTTTCTCTCGATTCTTTGTCCGTTCGAAGCTTAATTACGGATGATAGTTTTATGCAAAAGCAGCCAAGCATGTATTGCGGAGGTTGGTCTCGATCCGCCACACTGGTCTTGAACTGGCGACTGGTGCCTTCCACACGTCCCCCATTGAGAGCCAACTTATCGTTGCTGGGAAGAGGCCACTCGCCCTGTACCGTACATTATTCGCTTCTTCGCACGAGCCCGACGCCTGTCTCAGTCGCCAAAAGCTCTCACTGCAACCGCAGCCAATCTCGACAATGCCTATGCCGTCGAGAGACGCCAGTCATACCCTAAGAGAGCTCAGTGTAACTCTCGGGCCGGTGGCACCCCTGATTCTGCCGAGGACGCCACCCTGGAGAGTAGCACCTTTGACAATTTGTCACCACGCCTCTACTCTCAAAGCTTCTACAGCGCCGGGAGTATTGCGTTCGGCCTTTCGGGAGCAAACTTCCTGTCACCCTGGAACCCTGCCAGTGTATACGGATGGTTCCATGTCCCGAGAGGCGGTCAGTTTTCACGCCGCATCCCCTCTGTTTGAAGTCAGCAGGGCTCTGCCAGGCACTGCGTCTGTCTTCACGGCCGAGCTGATTGCAATACACCGCTCGGTACGAGATATAACGCGTCATGCTCGGTTCGGAGATTAGATTGTGATCTATTGCGACTCACAAAGCGCCATGAGTGCTCCCGAAGCAGTGGAATCTCTACATTCCCTGGTTTGCGATATCTGTGAAGCCACGTTTTCGGTTGGGGGGGAGGGGGTCCATGTCGAGTTTATTTTCTGCTGGATTTATAGACATGTGGGAATTGCGGGAAATGAGCGCACCGAGGAAGTCACCAAAGAGTCCGGGAGGACTAGGTGACCAGACCAGTGTTTTGTTTTTCGTCACACCGATTACATGACTGGAACCCAGTGGCTTAGTAAATAAGATGGGAGACGACCAACTGAAACTTAAAGTTGCATGCCATTAGTGGCAACTATTTCCATGGACCTATCTCCCAATGCCACGACGCTTCAGCTTGATTCTTGTCGACTCCGAATTTGATACACTCGTGGGACGCAACCACCATTTGGTAAAGCGCTCACCGGTATCTTATTACGACAACTGCGTTGTCCTCTAGACTGTTCGGCACATTCTTGTCGAATGTCTCAGTCTGAGTTATCTTGGCTCACGTCACCTGTCCCCATAGGTGGGCGCGATAACTAAAAAATGTATCACGATAACCGATAAATAGACAACGATAACCTTATCGGCGATAACCAATAATCGATAACTGGCGATAAATTTATCGCCCGATAAAGTGATAACTGATAAATCGATAAATACAAAATTATTATACAATATTGATTATTGACTATATATAGCGTTATTTTATAATACAATAGTAAGAATATTTGAATACTGTTTCTCAGTTTCTTACCTGGTGAGGCTCTCCTTCATCTCCTCCTTGGTTTTGAAGATCCTCCTCCCCAGCTCCGACCTACCTATTTCTGCCTCCTAGGCACGCGCGGCTCGCCCCTGGGCTAAACTGGAACAAAAAAACTGAAATTATCGATTATCGCTAGCTTGGAACCAAAAGTATCGGCGATACCGATGAATCGATAACGCGGGGGGGGGGGAGAAAACGGATAAACGATAACCCGATATCGTTATCACGATAATTTATCGCGATAACGCCCACCTATGTCCCCGTAACGGGACGAGTGGGGTCGCTACCGCTTGTCCCTTGTACTCGGGACAGGTTCGTGTACACAGACTTGCGGATGATGACTTTTGACTATCTTTTTTTTAGGTGGCCGGCCTATCCTCGACGCCGGAGCGCGCTCTTCCCTTCTTGCTTTTTTGCTCATCTTGTTTTTATTTGCTGTTGTTGTTTTAGTTTGTTTCTTAGCCTTTGTTCCTGTTTTATTTGTTATTTTTCATTTACTAGTTTTTTTAATCTAGTCTAGTATTAAGTTTTAGTGCGACTACGGCGACTTTTTCCCTCGTACGAAGTCGTCAGATGGGCTCTTAAACTTTTTAAAAAGCCATTCCGCCGCGATTGTTCCCATGGACCTACACTCAATGCCGCGTTGGCTTCAAGTCGTCATTGAATTCGGCACACTGGCTGGACACGCCGACTTTCGATGAAGTGCTTCCCTGCACCGTACTGCAACGACTGCGTTATCCCACAGACTGACCGGCACATTCTTGTTGAATTTCCTAGTCTGGGTGATCTCCGCGCACGTTACCTGGCCCGGTACTCTAATGAGCGTGGTTGCTACCACTTGAAACTTTGGAGGAGGCTGGTCCCATTTTATTTGACGCTTTGCTGTTGGTCTCATGATGCTGCGTCAGAGGGAGGCGGGGCTACTCCCGACGCCTGAGTGTACTTCCTTCTTGATTTTTTGTTTTTTTATTTGTTTTAGTCTTTTTATATTTTCTTTAAACCTTGCCTAGCAGACTAGCATTATGCTATGGATGATAACGACGACTTATGCCCTCGTAGGCAGTATGCAGTCGTCAGATTAGCGCTGTGAAAAAAAACTTGCCGAGTTTCTCCTACTTGGTCGATTCTGCGTATGAGTAGTGGAAGCTCTCTCTTCAACGTCGCTCTATTAGCTTTTGACATCAAGGGCATTACTTCCGTACTGTCAGATGATGTTCTTGCTAAGCTCTACGTAGATGACCTTTGAATCTCTTTTGTTGTGACTCAGATGATATCGACTCCAACACACAATGAAATGCATCTCTCTTGCTATGCCGAAGTGTACAGGTGTGTATGTTTTCTTTGGTCAATGTTATGATAGTTATAAGTAATGATGAGCATATCTGCTTTACAAGTTTTTATTGTAATGATAGAACTGAGTAGTAAGGTATATTCAAACTGCCCCTTTTACATAGGGTTTAATTAACTATATTCATAACACATCTAAAAAAGAAACAAAACAAAATATTAGTAACATGAATTCATTTGAACAAATATAAATGAGGAAGGGGGAACATATAACGGTCACTCCTACCAAAAAGAATACATTCCTTTTCAAAATTACAAAATATACAATACACTAAATAAAGAAAGTTAAAGTAGAAATGGAAAACATTACAAGTCTAAACGACGTACACCTTTATGAGTGCTTGGAGATCTTCTAGGGCCAGGCAACCTGATTGTGAGATTGTCGTAACTATTCACACTGTTATCAGCATCATGAAGATGATCTTGTGTCTGGATAATTTTTTCTTTCTTATTTCCCAATATCTTCTCATTGGCCTGAGGAAACTTAGTAGTTGTAGATGGGAAACTGGAATGGGAAGCTGGGTCGGAAAGGACACCTGGATTTCGTGATTCCGAATCACTAGGTGGAACATTCCTAGGACATGAAGCTAAATTACGCAGAGCAAAAGTGCTCTTCCATCAGGGAATTTCACACGAGCATGTGTAGACTTAGCATCAATCAGATCAACGACGTCCACAGCTGGTTAGTATTTAGTGCGATTCCCAAATAGTTTGAGGACTTATCCAGGTTTAATTAGCCAAGAAGGTAGGGCGGAACCACTAACTGAACGTCTCTCAAAAGTAAAAAGTCGTTCATGCGGCGTGGTATTTGTAGAGGTACAAAGTAGTGAACGTATGGCATGTAAGGCATTAGGTAACACATCCTGCCATGCACTCAATGGAAAACTTCGAGATTCAATAGCCAACTTCACAGTATTCTAAATAATGCCATTAGAGCGCTCACATTGGCTATTCCCACGGGGATTGTATAGAGAGGTGTCGCTGCTGTTTACACCAAGGCGTAGTACAAATTCTTTCACTTCCTTGCAAATGAATGACAGGCCGCAGTCTGGTTGGATATATGCAGGTAGACCAAATAACGAAAAAAGATTTGGATGGCATATCTCGGCATGGAAATGCAAACGGAAATCGGCTAAACTCATCAACGACTGTAAGGAGATACCGCACCAAGTGCGAGGAAACTGGAAGCGGCCCCTTAAAATCAATTAAAAGACGTTGGAAAGGTGCAGTCGCCCGTATTAAAGAAGTATTTTCTGGATTAAAGAAACGGCGTTTAATTTTAGCACATACCTGACAATCAGCAGTAATACGGCGGATTTCATCGATGAAGTATGGAAGGTTTTCAACACGAACATAATGTAGCATTCGCTGGAGACCAGGGTGAATGAGACTCTCATGAAGCAATTTTAAACTCGTAATATCCGAAGTGGCGTTACAAACGACCGTGATAGTGTATCAGCAACAACATTTTCGTGACCTGGGCGATGATGAATGCGGAAGGAAACTGGAAGTAATTCCATACACCAGCGCGTGGTCTTATCATTCTTGATCTTACCTTTTACATTAGGAACAAACATGAATGACACAGCTCTTTGATCAGTTGCTACCTCAAAATGTCTACCGCCCAAGAAAGGTTTCTATTTTTGTATGTTCTCTACCAACGCATATGCTTCTTTTTAAACGCGGGGAGGTCTCTTTTCTGATTGGTTCAATGATCGTGAAAAGAAAGCCACTGGTCGTCCGCATTGAGATTAGGTGGCACCGATTAAATTATCTAATACATATGTTTCTATGGAAAAAGGGGCATCTTCATTAGTAACTTTCACTGAAGATTTGGCAATGTCATTCTTTAAAGTTTCGAATGCTTGAATTGCCTGAAGAGATAAAGGAAATTTGCAGCAATCTAAAAGAGGCCGTGCTTTCTCTGGATAGATGCGAACCCACTTAGCGTAGTATGCAAATAACCCCAAACAACGCTGTAAGGATTTTTTACTAGATGGTACAGGTAATTATAACAAAGGTCTCATTCGTTCAGCATCGGGTTTCAAATTGCCGTCAGAAATTTGGTAAACGAGAATATGAATGAAGGTTTGAGAAAACTTAGATTTCACAGAATTCAGGGAGAGATTGTATTTAGAAGCAGCTTGCAGGGAACGCTATAGATTGCTGTCATGTTCTTCTTTCATTTTTACGCAGACTGTTATGTCATCGAAATAAACTTAAGTGTTATATAGTTTGTTATCAGTTATAAACTGATTCATAAAGCGTTGAAAGAAGGAAACCACATTCGTAACACCTGTATGTATGTGTATGAATTGATAAAGACTGTTACCGGCCTGCTTGTAAAGCAGTGTAAGGTCGGTCATCTGAGCATATTTCTATCTGATGCATTGAATAGATCAATGCTGACATAGTGATTCTTAGCGATATTTGCAACTATATCTTCAATCTTTTGGTAGCGGTTAAGCATCCAAAGGGGTGTACTTATTTATTGTTCTAGAAAAGTCTACCACCATTCTTTTCTTATTTACGTTTGATGTAACTACTATTTGTGCACCCCAAGGAGAATTACTATGTTCAATAATCCCCCCATGAAGTAGACGTTTAACCTCATTTTCAATGAAATCAGCATCTTGGAAGCTGTAATGACGAGACTTGGTAGCAATTGAAGTGCAATCTGAGGATAAGTTTCTGAATAGTTTAACTGGGGGAATCTTTAGTTTACTCAGTCTATACTCAGTTAAGGATGGTTATGTGCCCCAATAATTTAATCTAACGCTTTTATGCACTCTTAAAAATGGTAAACCAAGAATAATAGCACTACAAACGTTTGTAAGTACAGTAGCTACAACATTCTCATAAGTTCAACCATTCATCGAAACTTTAACAATCCACCTTTAAGATTTACTGAGAAAGAAGAAGACGCCATCGAAACAACAGACGGTCGTTCATGAAGTGCGAGGAGCATAGCTTGTACTACAGCCTCATTTATAAAGTTCTCTGAACTTCCACTGTCAATCAGACCTTGAAGTAACTGAGGATCTCCGTTCAATTGGACAGGAATAGTAGGCAACAGCAAGCCGCTGGCAGCGCAGGTGGAAGCAAGTGTGGCCGAAGCTGGTGAAACAGGCCGTTTGGATTTTGACTTACCAAATTTTACTAAATGCCCAAGTTTCCCACATTTATGACAAATTACATCGCGATCTGGACAAAGTGTTCGGTCATCCTCAAGATGGCAACGACTACCACAATTGTATCATGTTTGCTTCCTTTTAGAAATATTTTTTGAAACAGCTGCTGTAAGTGGAAGGCTATTTTTTTCATTACTAGAGGTCATAGATGTACCAGGAACAGCCGCTACACTAGCAGGTACATTACCGGGAGTAATTAAGTATGAGTCAGATCTCAACAATGCTTGCTCTTGTAGAAAGAGGGGAGTAGGAAAAGGGGCAAAGAAAAAATAATAGCGTAGGCGAGTTGCGAACAGCTTCCCGCGTCGCTGGACCACTGTTAGCCAGCGGCGAATCCACTCCGCCATCCTGAGTCTTAAAAAAAGACTCATTCAAATCAAGCTTTTAAGCCGCTCGCCTGCATTTCTCGTACGCTATACAACCCCTCTCCTAGAAGCGGAGCGTATTTTGAAGAAATGAAGAGAGCCCGTTTGGAAATGTTATCCAAGGGCTAACGCTCCCCCTCCCGGGTCTGGGCACCATTGTATATAGAGGGGAGTAGGAAAAGAGGCAAAGAATAAATAATAGCGTAGGCGAGTTGCGAACAGTTTCCCGCGTCGCTGGACCACTGTTAGCTAGCGGCGAATCCACTCGGCCATCCTGAGTCTAAAAAGACTCATTAAAACGAAGCTTTAAAGCCGCTCACCTGCACTTCTCGTACGCCCTACTCTAATGCTCAAGCTTGTTGAGTAGCATCGTTTAATGTAAGCTTTTGATTCTGAAGGAGTCGTGCATGAATGTTAAAAGATTTTAACCCTCATATGAAGGAATCCCTGATATTCTCATTACGGTAGACTGCAGCAGTAACATTCTGAAAGTTGCAATCCACAGCAAGATAATTGAGAGCTTTAAGGTCATGTTCAATCGATTCTTCTGGAAGCTGAATTCGAGTAGAAAGCAAATATCTGGCATGAATTTCACTGGGAGCCTTAATATAGGCAGCTTGCAACAATTCGATAGCCTTCGAAGAATCAGCACAGCTCTCTATTATATCCGCGACATGAGGACCAATGTACAAGTAGAGTACTTCTAACTTGTCTGGAGAATGATCAGATATTGTAGAAAGGAAGTAGCAGAAATTTCTACACCAAAGCTTCCATAATTTTCCAGCGTGAGCATCCTAAGTAGGTAGATCATAATAGTTGATTAAATTGTTATGATAGTTATAAGTAATGATGAGCATAGCTGCCTTACAAAACTTTATTGTAATGATAGAATTGAGTAGTAAGATATATTCAAACTGTTCCTTTTTTATAGAACTAACTCTACAATATTCATAATATATATAGAAAAGAAACAAAACAAATTATTAGTAACATGAATAAATATGAACAAATCTGAAAGAGGAAGGGGGAACATATAACAGTTTGTCGCCATCCACGGTGCCATCCTGATCCGGACTTGTCACAAATGCGACTTGTCTCGATGTGGTACAGTCGCATTGTTTTCTTGGTCTTGTTTTCGATCAACGTCTCACCTGTGAAGCCCATATCCGCATCATGGACATAATTTATTCTATGACGTTCATCACTTGGGTTGCTCATAGTGCTAACACATTTTTTTCTTACGGCTTCTTTGTTCGATTGAAGCTTGACTATGGATAGTAGTTTTGTCGCGTACACACTTTTACTTGCACAATTGACATTCTTAGTTCAGTCACGTTTAACAGCTGAGGTGATGATGGAGGTATCCCTTTACTCATATACGGCTCCTTTATTCGCTCAAAGCTCGACTACAGTTCTGAGTTTTATGTTTCTATACCTGAACGTGAATTGTAAAAGGTGAACTCGATCCACCACACGAATCACCATTTGACGACCGGTGCTCTCTGACGTACTTTATTGAGAAGAAATTTATGTTTAATTTATGTTTAATTTATTCGCTCACACATAACGTTAACAAAAATGGCCAATCAGCTTTTAAGACAAATTTTAAGATTTAAACATAAGCGCTGCAAAAATTTACCAATCAGCGTCAAGAGTATCTGCACTGATTGTGTCCTTAAAGGAGAAGTGAAAGAGCTCAAGGATCTATATATGTAGATCATCTGAAGAAAAATCTAAAGCACTGGAGAGAAAGCTGCAAAACATAAAGTCTAAACACGCGCGTCAGCTTCGCCGTCTCGAGGACAGGATCGTCGAGTTGTCCTCAAGACTAGAGGTCCAGTTGGCTACCGATGTATCTCCCACCGACGTGTGTGGATTCGCCGAAGAGACCCTATCCCAAGAAGCGAGCACTGCATCGGCAGTGCCACGCCACCCTTCCAACGTCCCAGAGCTGGAGTCAGCTGCTGCGGGACTGGCTCAACGGGCCAAAAAGAAGGGGAAGAAAGGAAAGAAAAAGAAGAGAAAGTAGAAATAGATGAAGAGAAAGCAGAAACAGAAGTGAAACCAGAAGAAGATAAAAAATAAAGAAAGAAGAAAAAGAAGAAAAATATGGAGAAGAAAGAGGAAACACATAAGTCGCTTCCGAAAGGGAAGACTCTGTCCTTTGCAGCCAAATGTGCGAGGATCATCCTTATCGGTGATTCTCAATCAATGGATCTGCAACCCATGCTAGCAGCCAGCCTTCGCACCAGTGTGGGGGTAAGCTGCCTCCCAGTACGTGGGAACCTCCAGGTAAGAGTAGAGGCTGAGAAATCTCAGATTTCTGAGAATTCAGTCATTGCCCTGATAGTAAGTGGCAACGACCTCTACCTCAGAGGAGGTATGGTAAGCCCTGCAGGCGAGATCCTCCAGACGGTCATGGGGGCTGTCGATGAATGTGGGCTGAAAACCCGTAGACGTGTCGTGGTCGGGATGCTCCCGAGAAGAGGTCCAAGCCGGATTACTCACTCGAGGAACGTCTCATTGAACCGAAGACTAGCAGATTTATGTACGGCGGAAGGGGTGTTTTTTTGTTGACCCCTACCGCATCTTTTATGGTAGGAACAATCTCTACCAAAGGGATGACGTGCACCTTTCCTTTAAATGAAGGCTGTACTCTCAAACTTAATACAAGATGTCGTGGAGCGGACTCAAAGGACCGTCCGGGCCAGAGTGAGGGCGGACGTGCGACAGTACGCCAGTACGCCAAGGTCACCCCTGGGACCACCTTCGCGGAGGTCGCTAGAAATGGTGCCAGCACACCACCAAAAGAGAATAAAGAGACAAGTAAGACGGGAAACGGAAGAACGTAGGGAGTCCTACATTTGGGGACTCCGTGAAAGTTCTTCTGTTTAATGCGAGGTCAATCAAAAACAATTTTCTTGAACTTCGTGGTCTCGTAGCGACGAGAGAACCTGAAATGATATAGTGGCCATAACAGAATTGTGGGTAAAAACCTCAAACAGATATTTTGAAGGTGAATTCACGATTCCAGGTTACCAACTCTTCCAAAAAGATAGGCCAGAGAGAGAGGGTGCAGTGTGATGTTGTATGTCAAGGATACACTTAAATTGACGAACTGCAACATTGTATCCGACCACGAGCTACTAGGAGTTGGTCTAGATATAGGTCCTGCCAGATACAGGACCCTGGTGCTTTACAGACCCCTGCCCAACACGTTGAAAAAGACAGGGATCTGTACCGGATACTGGGTGAACTTGTTCAAGACAGTGTGTGTATTGCCATGGGTGATTTCAATACCCAAGTTGACTGACAAACTAGAGAACCCTGTGGCTAGAACGCACTACTCCTGGAGTTTGCGAACAACGAGTTCCTGACTCAATGGGTGAGATAGGCGACGAGAGCAATAATACCCTCGACTTGGTTTTCACCTCTGAGGATGACATCGTTTAAGATCTCTCTGTAGGCGAAGAGCTCGGTGACAGTGATCACTGACTAGTCAGATTTATAGTCAAGGTCCCCAAGGTAGAGTCTGCGACTAGTAAATCGAAGAAATTTGATTTAAGAAGAGCAAACTTTGCAGGTCTTCGTGCTGGATTGACGGATGCGAGGCTAGAAGTGTGCGAGGATGTTGAAGATTCGTGGAATGGATTCAAAACTACGTTCCTGACTCTACAATCACGATTCATTACTTTGAAAAGCTTTCGTCGGTGTTCTGTTCAACCAAAGTGGTTCAATCGAGAAATTGGTCAACTGCTGAGGGAGAAGAGAACGGTGTACCGTCAGTCAGAGGTTTCTGGAGACTTTGAGGACTACCGTAGGCTAGCAAGGAAAGTGAAGTCCAGCATAAGGGCGGCAAAGCGTGCCGAGGAGCTTCGAGTGGTGAGACTTTGCAAGGAGAATCCCAAGGAGTTCTTTGGTTATGTAAATAGCCGTAAGCCAATCCATCGCACGATTGGCCCTAAAATGAATGAGGAGGGGGCATTAAAGCACTCAGATGCAGAAAATGCTAACCTCCTAAACGACCACTTCTCTTCAGTGTTTACTGAAAAGTGTGGTCCCATCCCCCAGCCCACGGATTCTTACTTGGGGGGAGGGAAACTGGAGGAAATGGACTTCACCCAAGGAGAAATAGAAAAAAAGGTCACTGATCTAAAGACGAATAAGTCCCCTGGCCTGGACGGGTTTCTACCTAAAGTGTTAAAAGAAGTGCAATATGAAGTGTCACGGCATCTGAGCACAATATTCAACATATCAATCCGAACCGGATGCGTTCCTAGAGACTTGCGTGAAGCAGGCGTGACTCCAATCTTCAAGAAAGGAGACCCTAGCCAGCCGTCGAACTATCGACCGCTTAACCTCAATAGTCGGTAAACTCATGGAAAGCATCCTGGTGGACAAAATGACGTCGCATTTAGAGTCCAACTTGTTATTGAGAAGTTCCTAGCACGGGTGCCGAAGGCAACGGTTATGCCTAACGAATCTTGTGGAATTCTTCCACTTCGTTTTCAGTGAGCACGACCGGGATAAGATGGTGGATGTTATCTACTTAGACTTTCAAGAAGCCTTCTAAAGGTACCACACCGCCGCCTCCTCCGGAAAGTGCGTGTGCTTGGCATAGACGGAAATGTAGCAAGTTGGATAGAGAACTGGCCAAGGGGCAGACGGCAACGGGTGGTGTTGAATGGACAAGCTTCTGAGTGGGTGCCCGTTACTAGCGGTGTTCCTCAAGGTTCTGTCCTGGGACCACTACTGTTCATCATCTACGTCAACGACATGGACAGTAACATGGTTGCGAAGATTTCTAAATTTTCCGATGATACCAAGCTTGGTATGGATGTCACAAAGGAAGGAAATACTGCCCGCCTTCAAGATGATCTTTGGAAGATTGGGGAGTGGTCGGACACATGGCAAATGCCCTTTAACTTGAACAAAGGCAAAGTGATACACATCAGCCACCGAAACCCCAAATCTCAGTATATCCTTAAGGGCACTGCTCTTGAATCCACCGACACTGAGAAGGACTTGGGAGTAACTATCACTAGTGATCTCAAGTTCTCGAGGCAGTGTATTTAGGCAGAGAATAAAGCCCGAATGATGTTAGGTTATATTATCGTATTTGGTTATTAATGGGATTTATTTTAGTTAATAAATCAGCCTAAATTGCTATTTGAAAACCATTAGCATAAATTTGTTGAGTTTGGATAGAAATAGTGGTCTGCTGATATTTAGGCCTAGCGACTAACGTGAAATGAATTTAGAAAACTTCTGAACTAAGTTTTGTAAGAAAAACAGAAATAAATAAAATAAATTTATTTACAAAATCAACGAACGCACAATGAGAGAATTGAATTAGGAATACAACGTAAGATATGGTAAAGTAACTATGATTTAAAGTAACAAGATGTAAATTACCTAAGATATAAAATGACTATGATATAAAGTGACTAAGATATGAATTGAGATGTGGCAAAGTATGATGTGAAGTGACTATGATGTTATATGATTTGGGATCTGCAATGAGAGAAGTAACGAGAATTAGGACCTACTCTTGTATGGCAGTTTGCAGAGAATATGTGTGATAGGATTTATAACTGACCTTGATTGGAAATAGAGTCGAGCACGAAGAGGCGAACACAAATGAGACTCAATTCGCGTTATTTCTCAAGTGGTGAAATGCGTGTGTTTGTATGTGCGTGAAATTCTAAGACGTTGTTTGAACCAGTGCGTTAAATGAAATCATTTTCTCGTCACGGGATATTTAAACTATTAAAGGTTACATAAAATAATTGAATTGTAAAAAGTTATGCATAAAATAATTGAATGATTGAATTGGCAAAAGTTAAGGAAAATAAATGAATGAATTAAGTTGTACATAAATTTGCATGAATCATTTAATTGACAAAAGTTAAGTAAAATAAATGAATGATTTGAATTTTATACATCATATATATATTTAAGTTTCCCAGGAGGATTTTATTTTAGGAATGTCCAGAAGGCATTGCTATAATATAAAGCGACAGTTGGATATCGGAACAAGGAGATATTACTGTGTTTGTACAACTCGCTTGTCCGACTGCACCTGGAGTATGCCGTACAATTTTGGAGTCCTTCGCTTTGAAAGGATATTTCAAGATTAAAATGTGTGCAAGCCAGAGCAACCAAACTGATTCCCTCTATCAGACACAAGAGTTACGAAGATAGATTACGGGAAGTAGACTTGTTCTCGCTGGAGACCCGTAGACTGCGTGGTCAGCTTATCGAAGTGTTCAAAATACTTCGAGGCGTCGACATTGTAGACTACAGGGATATTTTCCAGCTTAGCCAAAGCAGAACAAACTTGAAGTGAAGCTTTAGCAGCGTGAACTGTGTGGGAAATATTTCAGATATAGCATCTGCGGCACTTGGAACGCATTTCCAGTGGAAGTTGTCAACAACAACTCTGTTGAACAGTTCAAGTCGAGAATAGACAAAGTCTTGAAAAATAGCCGCTTGGAGCCTTGCAGCGTGGCGAGAGTGCTCTTCTAGGGCGTCAATCTGACCCTTTAGAGGACTGCGTCTGCTCAAGGGTTCACTCAAAGGTACCCTCTTTGAATGGATCGTAAGGTATACTAGGGTACCTCTTTTCCTTCTTACTCCTTGTTACTCTCTCTCTCTCTCTCTCTCTCTGTCTCCCTACGACGGGCCTCACGGAAGTCTCGAAGAGCCAAGATCTCCTCAATATGGAATACGGAACAAGAACGCCAAGCCGCGCTATGGGAAGCTACACAATTAGCGCAACATTCATGATTCCCAGAAGAGGAGCCATGGTATGCCAACGCATAGGCCACACAGCGACGGGAAAGATAATCACGAGGCGTATAGCAAACCTCAGAAGACACCCCTGCAAGTGTCAAAATATTAATAAATTAATACAAACAACGGCTAAGCAGAGCTGTGAAAATGGAGGCAAAGGCAAACCTCAGTAGCGCAAGGGCTATCAAAATCCTATACACAGTAGGAATTCACTTCCGGGCTACAGACAGTGAATGCGCGCTCAATGCGACTTAAACACCCAGGTGGATAAGCACCACAACCTAACCTGACAACTTAAACTGGAAAAACCAAATACTGGCTAGCTAAATTCTTGCAAAACCTAATCCTAGCAAGGTTGACACGTATGTAAAGGCTATCGCGGAACCTGGTTCACACGGCACCATTTATGTCCTTCAGTCCGAAGGGGGAAAAGAGAAGTGGGGCACAAGGGAGGGGGGAGGGAGAATGAGTCGCTCGAAGCGAGTCGACCAGCGGTAAACACCGTAAACTATGATGAGAAAGGGAAGTCATGGGAATACGAGGGCCTACTCATTACAGTGGGGCACAACCGAAACCGGGACCTCCGAAAGGTAAGAAAAATCCCGCACGGCGCCACACTACTCTCGCGAAGATACCTCAACCACAAAAATCGCCACTACCGCAGGGCGCACCACAGCGGCACTCAAAACTCCTCATTCAAATCACTTACGTCAAATTTAGAAAGCGGAGACCCGGAACTGAAATTCAGCATCAGAAAACGAGGATAATCCAAAGCAGGATCTATCTCTTCTGCAGAGATCTAACTAACGCGGAAAAGAGGACTTACCGACAGGCGTAATGCGAAGTTCTGGGAGAGAAATATTTTGTTACCCATATGAAGTAAAGCATAAAAGAGGGTGCGAACTCGCGCACCGCAGTCACTGTCTACCGTCGTGATACCTACTCGGAGCGCCGGCCCAACTAGGAGGGTAAGCCCGTAGATCCCCGACCCAACCATCGTTTTAAAAATGGCTGGCCAGCCTCGGAAATTTACCAAAAGGGAAAGCAAAGACTCCCAAGAGCACCATTCAGGCTCTGGCACGCACCAACCAACACAGGCAGGACCCAGCCACGTGGTCGCGCCCCATGACAGACAGCTCGGATACACCAAGATCGCCAAACTAAAAACTTAACATAGAAAACAGAAGACACAGAATAGGGTGGATGGAAGGCCGAAAGAGAATTGGTGCAGAAAACGATATAGGGATTTTTTTTTTTTTTTTTTTTTTATTTAAGGGGCTATCTGGCGACTGCCGACTTAGGCATAAGTCGCCGTAAACAAACAGCCTAGTTCTAGGCTACTTCAAAAAATGGAACAGGGAACAACAAAAAAGAAATAACAATAACAAAACAATAACAAAAACAACAACAAAAACAAAAATTAAGCCTGGTTAAAAAAAAGGGAGAAGGCCGGCCTCCTCCAAAAAGTTAGCAAGTCCACCAGTCAAAGTGCACGCACTCGTCCCGAGTACAAGGGACAGGCGGTAGCGACCCCGCCCATCCCGGTACCGGGACAGGTGTCGTGCGCGAAGATCACCCAGACTGGGACATTCGACAAGAATGTGCCGAACAGTCTGGGGGACGACGCAGTCGTTGCAATAGGGCGAAGGCGAGCGCTCCACCAGATAGCGATGCGTCACACGAGTGTGTCCGATTCGGAGACGACAGAAAGCAACCTGAAGCCGCCGCGGCATTGGGGGATAGGTCCATGGGAACAGTCGCGGCGCAATGGCACGCAACTTTAAGTTCCCTTCGACCGTCTCCCATCTTCTTTGCCAAGCAGTCCGAAGAGCTGCCCGTATTCCTGCCATGTAGTCGGTGTGAGGAAGAGCGAAACGCTGGTCCGGTCGCAGAGTCCTCGCGGACTCTTTGGCGCGCTCATTCCCCGCAATTCCCACATGTCCAGGAACCCAGCAAAAGATAATCTCGACATCTGCCCGGCTCGCCAAAACCGTGGCGTCACGGATATCGCGAACCAGGGGATGCGGAGATTCCAATGCCCCGAGAGCACTCAGGGCGCTTTGTGAGTCGCTATAGATCACAATCCAGTCTCCGAACCGAGCACGTCGCGTAATCTCCCGTACCGAGTGGTGTATTGCCACCAGCTCGGCCGTCAAGACAGACGCAGAGCCCCGCTGACTTCAAACAGAGGGGATACGGCGTGGAAGCCGACCCCTCTTGGGACTTTGGAGCCATCTGTATACACTGGCACGGTTCCAGCGTGCCACGATGGGAGCTCCAAAAAGGTCGAACGCAATAATCCCGGCGCTGTACAAGCTTTGGGAGCAGAGGCGTGGCGACAAATAGCCAAATGTGGTACCCTCCAGGGTGGCGTCCTGGGCAGAACCAGGGGCGCCACCGGCCCGAGAGCTATATCTACCTCTCGAAGGAGTTTCCTGGCCCTAAACCCAAAGGGCTCAGGGTATGACTGGCGTCTCTCGGCGGCATAGGCACCATCGAGATCAGCTGCGGATGCAGTGAGAGCTGTTGGCGACTGAGAGAGGCGCCGGGCTCGCGCGTACAGGCGAGTGATGCACTGCACGCGGCGCAGAGCGAGTGGCATCTCCCCAGCATCGACCAACAGGCTCTCAATGGGGAAAGTGCGGAAGGCACCGGTCGCAAGGCGAAGGCCGGTGTGGTGGATCGAATCCACCTTCCGCAATAAACGCTCGGCTGCGGATGCATAAAACTCGCATCCGTAGTCGAGCTTCGAGCGAACAAAGGATCGATAAAAAAGTAAGGCGGTAGCCCTATCAGCGCCCCAAGCGCTGAACGTCACGGAACGGAGAATGTCCATGGCGCGGGTACAAGAGACCCTAAGGCTGCGAATATGAGCCTCCCAGGTGAGGCGTCGGTCGAATACAAGACCAAGGAAACGGTGCGACTCAACCACATCCAGGCGCACCCCATTAAGAAACAAATCTGGGTCGGGGTGAAGCCGTGGATGGCGGCAGAAGTGCACCACCTTAGTCTTGGCCAAAGAAAACCGAAACCTGTGCGCTTCGGCATAGCGAGAGACGCGGTTCAATGCCTGTTGGACTCCACGCTCAAGAGTTGGCATCTGGGCCGCGCCAAAAGAGATCGAAAGGTCGTCCACGTAGAGCGTAGCGAGAACATCTTCCGGCAGCACCGAGGTGATGCCGTTGATGCTCAGGGCAAAGAGTGTGACACTGAGGACACTTCCCTGCGGGACACCCTCTTCCTGCTCCTTTGGGCCGGAGAGAGCTCCCCCCACCCGTACGCGGAATCGACGATCTCGCAAAAATTCAGATATAAACATTGGGAGGCGTCCCCTCGCCCCCATGGTGTGGAGAGTCTCCATGATACCGTATCGCCATGCGGTATCATAGGCCGTCTCCAGATCGAAAAACACCGTGGCGTAGTGCTGTCTACGAAGGAAAGCCTCGCAGACGGCATTTTCCAGTCGGAGCAGAGCATCCGACGTGGAGTGGAACTTGCGGAAGCCGCACTGTGCGGAAGACAGATGGCCTCCGCTGTCCAGGAAAAAAGCTAATCTAACGTTTACCAATTTCTCCATCAACTTGCACACGCAAGAGGTTAGAGAGATTGGGCGGAAACCGGTCGGAGTAGAGTGATCTCTCCCCGGTTTGCGAAAGGCGAGCACAGTAGCGATTCGCCAGGAGTCTGGGAGAAGACCTTCCACCCAGATCCTGTTGAACAGATCTAACAGAAAGGCCATGCCTCGCTCACCCAGGTGTCGAAGCATGGCGTACGGGACATCGTCCGGACCATGGGCGGTGTCCGCGCACGAAGCGAGAGCGGAACGCAACTCACTCACAGTAAACTTGTCGTTGAAGGGTTCTCCGCCACTGGAGGTAAAGTCCAGCCGGCGGCCTTCCGCGACATCACGACGTGCATTGAATGCTGGCGGAGCAGCATCACGGCTAGAGAATGCGGAAAAAGCGGTCGCTAAGGATTCCGCCACGGACGCGGGGTCTGAGATTGCGGTCCCATTCTCCTGGAGAACGGGAGGGGGGTCCTGCGAGAACTTGCCCCGAATCCTTTTGACTCGCTTCCACACCTCAGCTAAAGGGGTCTTCCCGTTAAGTGAAGACACGTATGCCCGCCAAGAAGAGCGGCGGGCGTGCTTCGAAATATACCGGAACCTAGCCCTAGCCCGACGAAATTCAGCGACAGTGAAATCGTTCGGGCGGCGCTTATAGCGCATGTAGGCATAACGCTTCTGTTTGAGGGCCGTCTCACACTCGGCCGACCACCATGGGAGTGGTTGGCGTGCAAAACGGCCAGACGTCCTAGGAATAGTAGTCAGGCCCACGGCGATGAGGTTGCCGGAGAAGAACTCAACGGCCTCATCTACCGACCTAAACTCCTCGACTGAGATAGAGAATTCAGTCATTTCCTGAAATGCAGGCCACCGCGCCCGCGCCAAGCACCACCGAGGTGGTCTCTCAGGCGGCGGTTGCCCTGAAAATGATATTTGAATGGGAAAGTGATCACTACCATGGAGGTCATCGACCACCCCCCAATCAAAATCAGGCTGTGCATCCGAAGAGCACAAGGATAGGTCAAGGCAAGAATCAGATCGGCAAGGACTTGTCCCCTGGGATTTATGGAGTAATCTCCCCAGAGAGGATGCCTGCCGTTCAGATCTCCAAGCAAGAGATAGGGCCTCGGCAACCGTGCCACGACGCGGCGGAAGTCCCCCGCGTCGAAGTCAGCTGACGGTGGAATGTACGCAGAAATGATAGTATACCTCCTATCCAGGTGCAGCTGCACAGCCACTGCCTGAAAGGAGGTATCTAAAGAGAAAGGAAGAACGGAGACATCATGCCGGGTGTAAACTGCGCATCCCCCAGCCCGGCCATCCCGCGGTGGTGGGGTCGCAAGACCCTTATACCCCGGGAGGGCAGGGAGGGGGCACGCACCTAGCTTGGTCTCCTGCAAAAAAATAGCTAACGGGGAACGGGACGAGACGAGCCTCCGCAGCTCCTCCCAGTTGGCCCGGAGTCCACGGCAATTCCATTGAAGGAATATGCCCTCCAGGCCTAGCTCGGAGGAGACGCGGGGGCCCTCCTCGAATTGAAGACCCTCACGGGAATGGCCGTACGCTTCCCGGGGGCAGAACCCCGGGCGCTGTTGGCCGGACAAAGCGCTGAAGGCGCTGTCGCCTTCGAGGACTTATTGGGGGAGGTTGGGCTCGCCATGCGAGTCTTTTCCTCCCTCCGCCTCGAAACCTTAGGCGGGCGTTGCGGCTTTGGAGGCGGGGGGCCCTCTTTTCGAGGAACCACCGTCTCCGAGCCACTCGCTCCACCTCGGGGCGTGGGCGAAGGAGCCGAAGCTCCTTTGTTGCTGTCCTCCTTTCGGGGGGCAGCTTTAGGAACCCCGGAAGATGGCCTAGCGACCATCTTCAGGGGTGTTGCCTCCTGTGAGTCTAACGACTCGGTGGAGGCGCGTGGCCGTTTCGCCTTACGGGAAACGGTCACGCTGGGGGAAGAGGGGGGAGCCCTGGTTTTAGCCGGGGCAGGGTATGAGCCCTTTTTGCCGCCAGCTTTACCAGGGGAGCGCCCGGGTTGGGTAGAGCCCGCAGAAGGGCTCCGAATGGGCGCGGAAACAACCGTGCTCGTTGGCCTGGATGGGCCGGGAGCAGAGGGTGCCTTCCTAACTATTGAGGCATATGACGTCCCAGGCAGAGCCGGGCGCGCCAGGACCAAGTCCTTTGCCTCGCGGAATGAGAGTCGATCCTGGGCCTGAACGGCCAGGATTTCTTTCTCAAGGAGATATGCACCACATTGCTTCGAAGAAGCAGGGTGCGGCTCTCCGCAATTGACACACTTGGCCACACACGATTTGGACTTATCGTGTGCGACCTTGGAGCAATTTACACAGACTTCGGGTGACCCCGACTTTGCACGTCTACATGAGCGATTCGTATGGCCGAAGCGGTGACAGTAATAGCACCGCCGCGGAAGTGGCACGAATGCCTTCACGCGGTAGTGGTACCAACCGGCACGCACCGACTCAGGGAGCTTGTCACAGTCGAACGTGACGAAGAGTGTAGGGGTGGGTCTCGAGGCCCCTCCCTGTTTTCTCATCACACGTTCGACCTTCACCGCCCCATGGTCGGCCAGCTCTAAGGTGATGTCCTCAATGGAGTAGTCAACGAGTTCCCTCGCATAAACTACTCCTTTCACAAAGTTCATGGTAGAGTGCGGCGTCACACTCACCGGGGTGCCATGAAGTGTCCGAAGAGCACTTATCTTGGCCGCCTCGGCGGGATTCGCCGCATTCGCCAGAAGGCTGCCGTCCGAGAAACGGGTCACCTTCGGCTCTCTACCAATTGCACTAGCTAATCCTCTCCTCTGATGGATCATGTTGCCCTTAGACAACATGGTGCCATCAGTGGAGCGAATAACGAGGAAGCGTTTGAAGCCAGCGGGCTCGAAAACGCCAGGTAACCTCTGAATGAGGGGCCCCGATGTCATCGAGGCTCCGCCCTGTGCATTCTTCGTCTTAGTCTTGGTCAGGAGCTCCGCACACGAGGGGGTAGAGGGGCCGGATTTGCCGATCTTGGCTTGGTCACCTACCAAAGTGGCAGCAGACCCATCCGTCCCCGCAGCCCCCGCGGATGGAGAGGAGCCCCGAGTCTTTTTCGTCTTTCTTGTCTTTTTCTTCTTTTTAGGAGAGGAGGGTGGGGAATGAACCCGCTTCTCACCCCCGCTGGTAGAAGCCCCCAGGCCAGATGGACCGGCCTCAGCCAGGTCCTTCTCTGAAATGGAGGTCCCGGTGGGCGCAGGGGGTTCATCCGGAGGAGATCCCTCCCCTCTTTGTCCTGCCTGAGAATCCACAACCGTTTGATGAGGACCTTGCATAGGGGCGGATTCGGGTTCGGTGCTTGGCGCCAAGCCCGGATTCCCCCCCATGGAAGGCCCTACCGTCTGAGGCTGGTTTTCCTCAAGGACCATGTCTATCACAGGAGGGGCCTCCAGTTGGCCATCCCCTCCCAGGACATCGCAGGTCCCCTTGGCAGCGTCATAAGTCTTTTGTGGGGAGGCACAGGCCTTGACCCCGGCAAGGTTTAATATTTTTGCCAGCAGGTCTTTTGAGGGAAGCGACCGAAGGGGCCTGGCTTCCCTCTCCCCCCTAAGGGGGTTTGCCCTACCGAGCCGCTTGTACGAGGGGCGGTCGGCAATGGGCTGCCTGCTGGCTTTCTTGGCAGTCCCCTTAGAAAGCATAGGAGGGACTGCCGCTGGAGATAGGGAGGTGCCCGAAAGCACCTCCAGAGAAGGGGGTGAGGGGGAGTCCCCTACACCCGTAGGCGTAGGAGAGGAGTAAGCCTCCTCTCCGGTTAAAGAGGTATGGAGGGTCCCCTGCGCAAGCACAGGGGGGGGGGACCTCCATCTTTTCTGTGGAGCTGCACGAGGGCGGCTCCGTTGTTGTTATAGGGGGAATTAAGGGGAGATGTTTTTTTGTTTCATCATTGGGCATGGTGACCCTCTTTGTTTTACGGGACGCAATCGCTCACCACCTCTTGCAGTAGCCCGAACTGCAAGAGGTGCTTACAGGCCCGGCAGAGCCAGGCGCCGCCATTTGGGACCACCCCTCCCGCCTGGTGGCCTGGCAGTCCTTCGGCATGGCGGCTCCACCTTGAACACGGCGTAAAACGGATAGATTTTGAAGACGAGAGGAAAAGGGATGTGAGGAAGGTATGGGTGGGGATGAAGCAAGTTGTTAAAAGCCAACCACCCCAGACCGGAGCTCAGGGGTTAGGGGACATTGTCCCCTCCCCCCTCAGCCCCGATCCGGGACGATTGGCTGAGAAGGTCAGCTTCTACCCTGTGAAATTAGAGGCTGACCAGAGAAAGTTGTGGGAGAGGTTGTGTGAAAAGAGAGGAAACAAGTGTTTTGAAGGAAGGAAGAGAGGCTAAGCTGGGGCCGGACGGAGCGCTGGATCCCGTCAGCACGGCGGCCAGGATGGCAAATCGCCGCGCCCCTTACGGGGACGATATAGGGATTAGCGGAAGAAGAAAAGGAATGCCAAGCTGGAGCCGGACGGGGCACTAAGTACCGTCAGCACAGCGGCCAGGAAAGCAAATCGCCGTGCCCCTTACGGGGTTGTGATCGTAAGCGACTCACAAAGCCCCTCAATTGTTCTCGAACCATTCCAATTTCCGCAACCCTAGGTTCACAGTATTCGTGACAGCATGGCTGACGCGAGTCGATTAGATGTCGGTGTCTTCTGCTGGGTTCCTGGACATGAAGGGATTGCGGGAAATGAGCGCGTCAGAATAGGCGAGGACTGGGAAATCATTTTGCCCTTCCCCACACTAACATCATGGTCGGAATGAGGTCAGCCCTTCCGGCTACCTGATAAAAAAAGATTTCCGGAAGACGGCCGACGAGAACCTAAAGTGGCATAGCATTGCGCTGCTACTTTTTCCATGGCCGTATCTCGCTTTTTTTCTTTGTCACAGAATCGGGCACCCACGTAACGCATCGCTTCCCTCAACCTTACTGCGCACTGTGTGATACCCAAGACTGTCCGTGGCATTCTTCTTGGTTTTTCCAGTGTGGAGGATTTTTGCGTACATGTCCCTGTATCTGGACGAGCGGGGTTGCAACAGCTTTTTCCCTTGTACTCGAGAATAGTTCCGTATACCCAGATCAGTTTGGTCAACTTTCTCTCCCCATTTCTAACGTCTAAGTAACGGGCTCAATCCGATCCGAGCGGGGTTAGGTAGTTTCTACACATCACAACATCGATGTCAATTCTATGTCTTTCCTTCCAGAAGGTTCTGCCCCCGGAAAGGTTCCCTTTCGCTAGACCAGCAGCCGCGATGAACACCACCGACCAACCAGGGTTTCTCACGTCTTTATTTCTAGGGCGCCTCAGCTGTGCTTGTGGTGGGCATGTTGTAACTCAGTTGTGCTTGTGGTGGGTATGTTGTAAACTAGCATGGGTACACACCGTTTCCCGGGAATAAAGTCCTGTCGCAAATACAGATGCATATTGCTTGAAATTCCTATAGTGTGACACAAAAATATCTTTACTTGCCGATTATTATTTGCGGGGTGAAGGCAGATTTAGGAGAGTTGCGCACTTGCCCTATCATGTAATATACTTGGTATGAGTAAACGTTTCACTGCGCGCGCACGGCAGTTTACGCGCACGAGTGAAGGATTATTAGTTATGAGCAAACGACGAACGTTTTAGCCGTAGGAACAGATCGAACGTTTTATAGATAAGATAGATGTTGGATTGGATGGTTGCTCGCGGCAGATATCTGCGTCGGTGAGAGTGAGGTATGTATATATTTTGGGTGGTGACTGAAGCTGATCCTTGCCAGGAAGACACGCTTGTAGTGTGGTGGGGTCTCGTATTCCCTGCACAACATACAGTCTTCTTCGTTTAGGAACCATGTCGATGGAGTATTAATACTCGCATAGCCCTGATCCGGAAGGATAGCTCCCCCACTCTTTTCTCTGCTCAGAAAGGGTTCCCCAATCGCTGATATCATCTTCTCGGAGGCAAATAACCACTCTAATTGTAAGATATTTGGGGTTTTTGGAAAGGAGAAAAGTGACGGCCGATTGACGCGTGAAATAAAATCATGCTGCGATTAAGGTGGGTAAACTCGCTATCTAAAATGTAGGCACTTAAAACAGGATATGGTATAAAATTTATTTAATTCAAATTATCCAAAAAAGATGTTAAATTATCGTTAGTTAAGTAATCAAGCATATCAAACTTAAAAAAAAGAAATTAGTGCTTGTGGGATGGCTTCACTTCAGAGTGATGCCTTTTCAATGCTCTCCAGCACTACAAAACAACTTAGTTAGTAAAAGCTTTTTGTGAATACGAAATAATGATTGCGGCAATAAACAGACTCCAAATGGTAAAATGATTTTCCAGAACATTCAACATGTCCCGGATGAAATCTAAAATTCTGGCAAGAAAACCATTCTTCACTCTGACATCTTTGGAACCTATAAGTTGCTGATTCTTCAAGTAATCCAACAAAGGAGCATGATCCGCTGAAAATATCGGCATATACTCTTCACCAGAATCTCTCTTCCACCAATTCTTCGAGGAACTGTAAAGCGAACGAGGATGGTAATCAAATAGTTGTTAACCAACAACAACAGTGACTTAAGAGGCAGGGGGTACTAGTTCCTCATCGATAACTTCTACCTCTAGAGTAAATGTCGTGTATGTTATATACTAATGAATAAGGATCCATAGGATATGGAAAGTAATAAACGACACATTTCACTCTTGTTGTTGAGGATCCATCCTCAGGCCGAGTAGCCCCCAGAGACTACGGAAGAATATGGATCCTACTGAGTTTTCCCCACAGTCTTCAGGGACTATTACTGTGTGTATTGTGCTGGCGAATGTGTGTACAGTGCAGTCTCCTATTATGTGTATAATTATGTGGGTTGCGGTGTCGTCGTATCAGGCATCCGAGATGGTTACAAACGCCCTATTCTGGTAGGTTAAGAAGGAATGGTCACATAAACTTTGCCCTCAAGAGGAATTGGCGATATCAAGGGATTTTGCATGCAGCGGGATGGTATTCAGGAGTGACTGACCAGAATGGTGAGTGAAATGGGTATATATTTCTGGAAACTGGTTTGGGGTAGACGGGAGAGATGACAGCTCATGGCCAATGTTGTATAAGTGCGGTGGCTTTAAGCCCAATTTGAGAGAGTGAGGGGTTCTGTCATGTAGTGTATCGGAATTCTGGGTTGGGGGATCATGCCAACGTGATCCTTGAACTTGAGGATTTGTTTTGGGAGTGGTGATGGGTAGGTGTAGTAGTAGCTTTGCAGGCTGTGTCTTTTGGGTTTTTGTTTTATATGGTCAGGAGTGTTGAAGAATCTTTGAAAGGTTAGGGACCCAAGCAGACCTTGCAGTCCATTTTATTGTAAATTAATAGTTAATAACTAAACTTGTCAGAACTACTAGACAAGGATTAAATATTGACATAGTGCAATGTCATATCCTCTCTCTCCATTTTCCCTCTTTTTCATGAGCTTTCTTAAGAAGAGTTCGGAGTCGGGGATCGTACCAAAACAAAACTCCTCTGCAATAGGAGATTACCCGTTAAGCGAAGACATGCCCGCCAAGAAGTGTGTGGCGTGCTCCGAAATATGGCGGAACATAGGCTTCGCTCGACGAAATTACTTAAGGTGAAATTGTTCGGATGGCGACTATAGCGCATGTAGTCATGACGGTTCCGCCTGAGGGCCAGCTAACACTCGGCAAACCACCAAGAAAGTCGGCGGCCTGCAAAACGGCCCTGCCGTTCTAGTGTGAGGGGGCAGGAGAACTCAACGGTCTTACCAACCGACCTAAACTTCTCGCACCCGTTCCAAGCACTACAGAGGTGGTTTCTCAGGTGGCAGCGGCACGAAAAAAGATATTTGGATGGGAAAATGATCACTACCATGAAAGGTCATCACTACCACCCAAACAATATCAAGCTGTGCGTCCGGAAAAAAGAAGGATAGATCGAGGCAAGAAAGTGAAGCGATTCTCAGACAGAGGTGGGTGAATTCATCCATATTTAGAACACCGGTCACAAGCTCTTTGCAATCATGTCGCCTAGCATTGATCGTGTACTTCCACCAGAGAGGGTACCTACCGTTCAGATCCCCGAGGAGGAGAAAAGAGAGGCATCAAAGTCAGCTGAGGGGTGGAATTTACACTGAAATAAAACTAATGCTCGTCCAGATGTAGCTGTACTGCCACTTCCGAAAGGCGTTTAAAACAAAAGAGAACGGAGATATGTCAGGTGTAAATCGCGCATTCACTTGCCCAGGCCTCCATACTGCGGAGCTGGGGTTGCAAACCATTATACCCAGGAAGGGTAGGCAGGGGGCATGCGTCCGACATGGTCTCCTTAAGGCAGCTAGATAAAGGAGGGCTCGAATAGACGAGACTCCGCAACCCTACCTAGTTAATTCGGAGTCTATGGCAATATCATTTAAGGATAATGATTTCCAGGCCTAGCGCGAAAGAGATTCAGAGTCCCCGTATGAAGAAGAGCCTTACAGGAATAGCCGTAAACAGAACTACGGGAGTTGTTCTCCATAGAAACCAGCGTCGCCTTCGAGAGCTTATTGCAGGGAGCTTGGCTCATCATACAAAGTTTCCTTTTCCCCTGCCTCGAAATCTTTAGTGGGCTTTGGCGTGTGGGTCTCTACTCCTTTGGACGGTCCCGACTTCCAGAAGCACCCCATCCAGGCTCCGGCAAGGGAACAACGGGGATATTCTTACGACCACCTTCTGGGGATTTGCCTCCTGTAAGTCTAACGAGTTGGTTGAGGCGCGCTGCAGGTTCGGTTTTGATAAGGCGGGGCAGGGACTGTGTTACGGCCAATTTTCCTATAGTAGCGCAAAATAAGGTAGAACTCGCAGAAGTTACGAATGGAAGCGGTGCTACCATGCTCGTAGTCCTGGAGAGACCAGCAGAGGGTGCTTTCTAACTAGAAAGAGATTCGGTCCGCAGCATGAACGACCAGTACCCCTTTCTCGAAAAGAAACGAGTCACATTGATTCAAGGATATTTTTTTGGGAGCCTAGCTGGCGACAGCCTACTAGGGCAAAAGCCGCTGTAATTAAAAAAAAACAACAAAGAAGCACCCTAGGCGTCGGGGAGAGGCGGGCCTTTCCCCGGCGCAGGAAGATACAACCTAAAACAGTCAAATAAAATAGAGGAGGACAGCCTGTGCCCAATTCGAAGATGACAGAAGGCGACCTAAAGCTGTCGCGGCATTGGGGTGTGTCTATGGAAACAGTGGCGGCGCAAAGGCACGAAACTAAGTTCCCCTCGGCCGTCTCCCATCGTCTTTGCCAAACAGGCCAGAGGGCTGCCCTGATTCATGCCATGTATTCGGTGTGAGGAAGAGCGAAACTCTGGCCTGGTCACCCAGTCCTCGCAGACTCAATGGCCCCCTCATTCCCTACATGTCGAGGTTTAATTTTAGGAGCCAACAGAAGAACCCAACAGAAGATAATCTCAACCTCCGCCCTGTCCAAATCCTGTTGAACGAATCTAACAGAAAGGCCATGCCTCGCTCACCTAGGTGTCGAAGCATGGTATACGGTACATCGTCTGGATCAGGGGAGGTTTCCGCGCAAGAAACGAGACTGGAACACAACTCACTCGATGTAAACATGTCGTTGAAGGATTATCTGCCTCTGGAGGTTAAGTTCAGTCGGCGGCCTTCTGCGATATCACGACGTGCATTGAATGCTAGTGGAGCATTTTTTTTTTTTTTTTTTTTTGTAAGAGCTCATCTGGCGACTGCCTACTTGGGTATTAGTCGACGTATTAAAACTGGCCTAGTTCTAGGCTACTTTAAAATAAAATTAAAGAGACAAAAAAACACCGCAAAAAGGTAAAAAGGAAGCAAGATGGTGAGTCGGGGGGACGTCCCCCCGGCGCAGGAGCGTGCAACCTAAAGGAAACAAAAATGCAAAAAAACAACCAAAAAACAAAAACAAACCCTGCTTAAATAATAGGAAGAAGGCCGGCCTCCCCCAAGAAGTCAACAAGTCCACCAGTCAATGTGCACGCACTCGTCCCGAGTACAAGGGACAGGCGGTAGCGACCCCGCCCATCCCGGTACCGGGACAGGTAACGTGCGCGAAGATCACTCAGACTGGGCATTCGACAAGAATGTGCCGAACAGTCTGGGGGACGCAGTCGTCGCAATAGGGCGCAGGCGAGCGCTCCATCAAATAGCGATGCGTCACGCGAGTGTGTCCGATTCGGAGACGACAGAAAGCGACCTGAAGCCGTCGCGGCATTGGGGGGTAGGTCCATGGGAACAGTGGCGGCGCAATGGCACGCAACTTTAAGTTGCTGCCCGTATTCCTGCCATGTAGTCGATGTGAGGAATAGCGAAACGCTGGTCCAGTCGCAGAGTCCTCGCGGACTCTTTGGCGCGCTCATTCCCCGCAATTCCTACATGTCCAGGAACCCAGCAGAAGATAATCTCGACATCTGCCCGGCTCGCCAAAACCGTGGCGTCACGGATATCGCGAACCAGGGGATGCGGAGATTCCAATGCCCCGAGAGCACTCAGGGCGCTTTGTGAGTCGCTATAGATCACAATCCGGTCTCCGAACCGAGCACGTCGCGTAATCTCCCGTACCGAATGGTGTATTGCCACCAGCTCGGCCGTGAAGAAGACGCAGCGCCTGGCAGAGCCCCGATGACTTCAAACAGAGGGGATACGGCGTGGAAGCCGACCCCCTCTTGGGACTTGGAGCCATCCGTATACACTGGCACGGTTCCAGAGTGACATGAGGTGTGCTCCAAAAAGGTCGAACGCAATACTCCCGGCGCCGTACAAGCTTTGGGAGCAGAGGCGTGGCGACAAATATCCAAATTTGGTACCCTCCAGGGTGGCGTCCTGGACAGAACCAGGGGTGCCACCGGCCCGAGAGATATATCTAGCTCTCGAAGGAGTTTCCTGGCCCTAAACCCAAGGGCTTAGGGTATGACTAGCGTCTCTCGGCGGCATAGGCACCATCGAGGTCAGCTGCGGATGCAGTGAAAGCTCTCAATGGGGGAAGTGCGGAAGGCACCGGTCGTAAGGCAGAGGCCAGTGTGGTGGATCGAATCCACCTTCCGCAATAAACGCTCGGCTGCGGATGCATAAAACTCGCATCCGTAGTCGAGCTTCGAACGAACAAAGGATCGATAAAAAAGTAGGGCAGTAGCCCTATCAGCGCCCCAAGCGCTGAACGTCGCGGAACGGAGAATATCCATGGCGCGGGTACAAGAGACCCTAAGGCTGCGAATATGAGCCTCCCAAGTGAGGCGTCGGTCGAATACAAGACAAAGGAAACGGTGCGACTCAACCACATCCAGGCGCACCCCATTAAGAAACAAATCTGGGTCGGGGTGGAGCCGTGGATGGCGGCAGAAGTGCACCACCTTATCTTGGCCAAGGAAAACCGAAACATGTGCGCTTCGGCATAGCGAGAGACGCGGTTCAATGCCTGTTGGAGTAGACGCTCCAGAGTTGATATCTGGACCGCGCCAAAAGAGATCGAAAGGTCGTCCACGTTGAGCGTAGCGAGAACATCTTCCGGCAGCACCGAGGTGATGCCCTTGATGCTCAGGGCAAAGAGTGCGACACTAAGGACACTTCCCTGCGGGACACCCTCTTCCTGCTCCATTGGGCCGAAGAGGGTTCCCCCCCACCCGTACGCGGAATCGACAATCTCGCAAAAATTCAGATATAAACATTGGGAGGCGTCCCCTCATCCCCCTCGTGTGGAGAGTCTCCATGATACCGTATCGCCATGCGGTATCCTAGGCCTTCTCCAGATCGAAAAACACCGTGGCGTAGTGCTGTCTACGAAGGAAGGCCTCGCAGACGGCATTTTCCGTTGGAGCAGAGCAGGCGATGTGGAATGGAACTTGCGGAAGCCGCACTGTGCAGAACACAGATGGCCTCTGCTGTCCAGAAAAAGGCTAATTTAACATTTACCAATTTCTCCATCAACTTCTACACGCAAGAGGTTAGAGAGATTGGGCGGAAACCAGTCGGAGTAGAGTGATCTCTCCCCGGCATGCGAAAGGCGAGCACAGTAGCGATTCGCCAGGAGTCTGGGAGAAGACCCTCCACCCAGATCCTGTTGAACAAATCTAACAGAAAGGCCATGCCTCGCTCACCCAGGTGTCGAAGCATGGCGTACGGGACATCGTCCGGACCATGGGCGGTGTCCGCGCACGAAGCGAGAGCGGAGCACAACTCACTCACACAAAACTTGTCGTTGAAGGGTTCTCCGCCTCTGGAGGTAAAGTCCAGTCGGCGGCCTTCCGCGACATCACGACGTGCATTGAATGCTGGCGGAGCAGCATCACGGCTAGAGAATGCGGAAAAAGCGGTCGCTAAGGATTCCGCCACGGACGCGGGATCCGAGATTGCGGTCCCATTCTCCTGGAGAAAGGAAGGGGGGTCCTGCGAGAACTTGCCCCGAATCCTTTTGACTCGCTTCCACACCTCAGCTAAAGGGGTCTTCCCGTTAACTGAAGACACGTATGCCCGCCAAGAAGAGCGGCGGGCGTGCTTCGAAGTATACCGGAACCTAGCCCTAGCCCGACGAAATTCAGCGACAGTGAAATCGTTCGGACGGCGCTTATAACGCATGTAGGCATAACGCTTCTATTTGAGGGCCGTCTCACACTCGGCCGACCATCATGGGAGTGGTCGGCGTGCAAAACGGCCAGAGTCCTAGGAATTGTAGTCAGGCCCACGGCGATGAGGTTGCCGGAGAAGAACTCACCGCCTCATCTACCGACCTAAAGGCCTCGACTGAGATAGAGAATTCAGTCATTTCCTGAAATGCAGGCCACCGCGCCCGCGCCAAGCACCACCGAGGTGGGCTCTCAGGCGGCAGTTGCCCTGAAAATGATATTTGAATGGGAAAGTGATCACTACCATAGAGGTCATCGACCACCCCCCAACCAAAATCAGGCTGTGCATCCGAAGAGCACAAAGATAGGTCAAGGCAAGAAAATGAAGCGGTTCTCGGACAGTGATGCGTAAACTCATCCACGTTTATGACACCCATCTCAAGCTCTTCGATCAGATCAGCAAGGACTTGTCCCCTGGGATTTATGGTGTAATCTCCCCAGAGAGGATGCCTGCCGTTCAGATCTCCAAGCAAGAGATAGGGCCTCGGCAACCGTGCCACGACGCGGCGGAAGTCCCCCGCGTCGAAGTCAGCTGACGGTGGAATGTACGCAGAAATGATAGTATACCTCCTATCCAGGTGCAGCTGCACAGCCACTGCCTGAAAGGAGGTATCTAAAGAGAAAGGAAGAAGGGAGACATCATACCAGGTGTAAACCACGCATCCCCCAGCCCGGCCATCCCGCGGTGGTGAGGTCGCAAGACCCTTATACCCCGGAAGGGCGGGCAGGGGGCACGCGCCTAGCATGGTCTCCTGCAAAAAGATAGCTAAAGGGGAACGGGACGAGACGAGCCTCCGAAGCTCCTCCCAGTTGGCCGGAGTCCACGGCAATTCCATTGAAGGAATATGCCCTCCAGGCCTAGCTCGGAGGAGACACGGGGGCCCTCCTCGAACAGAAGACCCTCACGGAAATGGCCGTACGCTTCCCGGAGGCAGAACCTCGGGCGCTGTTGGCCAGACAAATTGCTGAAGGCGCTGTCGGCTTCGATGACTTATTGGGGAAGTGGGGCTCGCCATGCGAGTCTTTTCCTCCATCCGCCTAGAAACCTTAGTTGGGTGTTGCGGCTTCGGAGGCGGGGGGCCCTCTTTTCGAGGAACCACCGTCTCCGAGCCTCTCGCTCCACCACTAGGCGTGGGCGAAGGAGCCGAAGCTCCTTTCTTGCTGTCATCCTTTCGGGGAACAGCTTTAGGAACCCCGGAAGATGGCCTAGCGACCATCTTCAGGGGTGTTGCCTCCTGAGAGTCTAATGAATCGGTGGAGGCGCGTGGCCGTTTCGCCTTACGGGAAACGGTCACGCTGGGGGAAGAGGGGGGAGCCCTGGTTTTAGCCGGGGCAGGGCATGAACCCTTTTTGCCGCCAGCTTTACCAGGGAAGGGCCCGGGTTGAGTAGAGCCCGCAGAAAGGCTCCGAATGGGCGCGGAAACAACCGTGCTCGTTGGCCTGGATGGGCCAGGAGCAGAGGGTGTGTTTCTAACTATTGAGGCATATGACGTCCCAGGCAGAGCCGGGCGCGCCAGGACCAAGTTCTTAGCCTCGCGGAATGAGAGTCGAACCTGGGCCTGAACGGCCAGGATTTCTTTCTCAAGGAGATATGCACCACATTGCTTCGAAGAAGCGGGGTGCGGCTCTCCGCAATTGACACACTTAGCCAAACACGATCTGGACTTATCGTGTGCGACCTTGGAGCAATTTACACAAACTTCGGGTGACCCCGACTTTGAACGTCTACAAGAACGATTGGTATGGCCGAAGCGGTGACAGTAATAGCACCCCCGCGGCAGTGGCACGAATGCCTTCACGCGGTAGCGGTACCAACCGGCACGCACCGACTCAGGAACCTTGTCACAGTCGAACGTGACGAAGAGTGTAGGGGTGGGTCTCGAGGCCTCTCCCTGTTTTCTAATCACACGTTCGACCTTGACCGCCCCATGGTCGGCCAGCTCTAGGGTGATGTCCTTAATGGAGTAGTCAACGAGTTCCCTCGCATAAACTACTCCTTTCACAAAGTTCATGGTAGAGTGCGGCGTCACACTCACAGGGGTGCCATGAAGTGTCCGAAGAGAACTTATCTTGGCCGCCTCAGCGGGATTCGCCAGAAGGCTCCCGTCCAGGAAACGGGTCACCTTCGGCTCTCTACCAATTGCACTAGCTAATCCTCTCCTCTGATGGATCATGTTGCCCTTGGCCAACATGGTGCCATCAGTGGAGCGAATAACGAGGAAGCGTTTGAAGACAGCGGGCTCGAAAACGACAGGTAACCTCTGAATAAGGGGCCCCGATGTCATCGAGGCTCCGCCCTGTGCACTTTTAGTTTTAGTCAGTGGCTCCGCAACCGGAGGGGTAGAGGGGCCGGATGTGGCGATCTTGGCTTGGTCGCTTGCCAAAGTGGCAGCAGAGCCATCCGTCTCCGTAGCCCCCGCGGGTGGAGAGGAGCCCCGAGTCTTCCTAGTCTTTGTCTTTTTCTTTTTTGGAGAGGAGGGCGGGGAATGAACCCGCTTCTCACCTCCGCCGGCAGAAGCCCCCATGCCAGATGGACCGGCCTCAGGCAGGTCCCTCTCCGAAATGGATAAGGTCCTGGTAGTCGTATGGGCACCTGTCAGAGGAGATCCCTCCCCTCCTTGTACTGCCTCGGAGCCCTCAGTCGTTTGAGGAGGACCTTGCATAGTGGCGGATTCGGTGCTTGGCGCCGAGCCCGGATTCCCCCCCATGGAAGGCCCTACAGTCTGAGGCTGGTTTTCCTCAAGGACCATGTCTATCACAGGAGGGGCCTCCAGTTGGCCATCCCCTCCCAGGACATCGCAGGTCCCCTTGGCAGCGTCAAGAGTCTTTTGTGGGGAGGCACAGGCCTTGACCCCGGCAAGGTTTAATATTCTTGCCAGCAGGTCTTTTGAGGGAAGCGACCGAAGGGGCCTGGCTTCCCTCTCCCCCCTAAGGGGGTTTGCCCTACCGAGCCGCTTACACGAGGGGCGGTCGGCAATGGGCTGCCTGCTGGCTTTCTTGGCAGTCTCCTTAGAAAAAAAAGGAGCGAGTGCCGCTGGAAATACGGAGATGCCCGAAAGCACCTCCAGAGAAGGGGGTGAGGGGGAGTCCCCTTCACCCGTAGGAGTAGGAGAGGAGTAAGCCTCCTCTCCGGTTAAAGAAATATGGAGGGTCCCCTGTGCAAGCACAGGGCAGGGGACCTCCATTTTTTCGGTGGAGCTGCCCGAGGGCAGCTCCGTCGATGAGCAAGGGGGAATTCGGGGGAGATTTTTTTTTTTACATCATTGGGCATGGTGACCCTAAATTTTCTGCGGGACGCAATAGCTCACCACCTCTCACAGTTGCCCGCACTGCAAGAGGTGCTTACAGGCCTGGCAGAGGCAGGCGCCACCATTTCGGACCACCCCTCTCGCTTGGTGGCCTGGCAGTCCATCGGCATGGCGGCTCCACCTTGAACACGGCGTAAAAGGATAGATTGTGAAGAGGAGAGGGAAAGGCATGTGAGGAAGGTATGGGTGGGGATGAAGCAGGTTATTAAAAAAAAACCATCCCACCTGGAGCTCAGGGGTTAGGGAACGTTGTCCCCTCCCTCCTCAGCCCCGATCCGGGACGGTTGGCTTGAGAAGGTCAGCATCTACCCTGTGAAATTAGAGGCTGACCAGAGAAAGTTGTCGGAGAGGTTGTATGAAAAGCGAGGAAACAAGTGTTTTGAAGGAAGGAGAAGAGGCTAAGCTGGGGTCGGACGGGGTGCTGAGTCCCGTCAGCACGGCGGCCAGGATGGCAAATCGCCGCGCCCCTTACGGGGTGCTAGTGGAGCATCATCCCGGCTAGAGAATGTGGAGAAGTGGGTCGCAGAATCCTTTTGACTCGTGTTCACAACTCTGGTAAAGAGGTCTTCCCGTTAAGTGAAGACACGTATGCCCACCAGGAAGAGCGGAGGGCTTGGTTTGAAACCTATCGGAACCTAGCCCTAGCCGGACGAAATTCACCGGCATTGAAATCGTTCGGGCAGTTATTCTAGTGCATGTCGTCATAAAGCTTCTGTTTGAGGGCTGCCTCACACCTGGCTGACCACCACGGAAGCGGTCGGCGAGCAAAACTGCCAGACGTTCTAGGAAAAGTAGTTTGGCCCATGGCGATGGTTACTGGAGAACTCAACAGCCTAAATTCCTCGAGTGGGACAGTGAAATCATTCATTTCCTATAATGCGGACCACCGCGCCCACACCAAGCACCATCGGGGGTGGAATAGGTATGGGTCTCAGGCGGCAGCAGCTCAGAAAATATTTGAATGGGAAAGTGATCACTACCATGGAGGTCATCGACTACATCTCACGCAAAATCAGGTTGTGCATCCGGGGAGCAAAGGCTAGATAAAGAATGGAAAATGAAGCGGTTCTCGGGCAGTGATGCGTAAACGCATCTACATATAGGAAACCTATCTCCAGCTCATCGATTAGGTCAGCAAGGACCTTACCCATGGGATTGATCGACTAGTCTCCCCATAACGGGTGTTTACTGTTCAAATCACCGAGCAGTGGAAAATGCCTCGGCAACCGTGTCAGGACGCGGGGGGAAGTCTCCGCGTCGAAGTCAGCTGACGGTGGAATGTACGAAGAAATAACAGTATACCTCCTATCCAGTTGCATCTGCACTGCTAATGCCTGAAAGGAGGTATTTAAAGCGAAGAACGGAGACATCATGCCGGGTGTAAATAGCGATTCGGAGGCGGGCGTCCTTTCTTTGGAGGATGCAAGGTCTCCAAGCCTCCCAGCCCAGCCTTGGGTTGGGGGTAGGAGCCAAAGCTCCTTTGGCGCTGTCCTCCTTTCGGGGGGCCGCTTTAGGAAAACCGGAAGACGGCCTCACGACCACCTTCATGGGTGTTGCTTCCTGCGAGTCTAACAACTCTATGGAGGCGCGCGGCCGTTTCGCCTTACAAGACACAGTCACGCTGGGGCAGGGGAGGGGGAGCCCTAGTTTTAGCCAAGACGGTGTGAACCATTTGTGTAGCCAGCTCTACCAGGAAAGCGCCCAGGGAGTGAAGAACCCACAGAAGGGTTCCGAATGGGCGCGGAAACGACGTACTCGTAAGTCTGGAGGGGTCAGAAACAGATGGTGCCTTTTTAAATTGAGGCATAAGACGTCCCAGACAGAGGAGACCCGCCAAGTCCAAGTCCTTAGCCTCTCGAAACGAGCGACAATCCGTAGCTGAAAGGCCAAGATTTCCTTTCTAGGAAATAGCAGCATATTGCTTCGAATAAGGGGGTTGCAGCTCTACACAATCAAAACATTTGGCCATGCACAATAAGGACTTCCAAAACTAGCCTCCTTAATAAGATTTCCTTCCCACAAGTGCATCTCATTTTCCCCTTGATAATGGATAAATTTAATACTACTGCCCATACTTCCAAATTTAGTTAACACAAGTGAATTTTAATACCATTTCACTGATTTCGTAGCCATAGTAAACATTTGATCAGCTTCATCAACAAATCTTGCGTTTGTTATAATCTATTATGGAAGGTTGTTAGTAAGACGACTCCAAAATTATTTAAGAATGATTCAAGGCATTGCAGAAGAACAGGTCTTTTGAGTAAACTGATATATTAGGGGGGAGGGGGTAATCCCCCTCCCGCAGTAAAAAGAATTAAAACCTTGGAACCGTTCCCCCACTAATCCAACTTACGAGTACCTTGGATTAAAGGAGGGGGAGAGGGAGTAGCAATGAAAGGGTTCCATGAAAACAATGAGTAGTTTTGGAAAGGAAGTGAAAAATAATTTTTAAATAATTTCAACCATACTCTATCTGCCTAACCCAAAGGCAAAGTTACTAAAAAAAAAAATAAATACAAATATAAACCACTTTAGAGGATACAACGTATACCAATCCATTATAATCAAACTTGTATTTTTTGTATCATTTTTGCAATGTATAAAATGGGAGGGGGGGGGGGAGGAATGTATAATATACGCTTACCTATTAAATGGGGTATAGTGGTACAAATACTTCTGTGCTCTGATGTATTTGGGAGGTTTTTGACGCCAGGGGGATGAACGATCCAGGATATCGATGACCTGTTTTTCTCCGGTGAGAAGCCGGTAAGCCATGGATACGAACCATGGGTTCTGTCTGTAAGTTCCAAGGGCTGCAAACCACATTTGCCAATCGACTCTAGGTTGGTGAGGCACTGAGAGAATAATAAAAAAAAAAAAACTAAAATTTAAGTTAATGTATCAATGGAGCAACAATTTTTAGATTCAAAACAAAATTAGAGATAATGTGGAGAGGAACAGACAAAGGAATAAAAAAACCAAAAATGATTGAAAAGGTGAGGTAAATAAGATGCATCTAAAATTTCTACAAAAAAAAACAAAGATAATTACCAAGCGGTTCCCCTGACATCAACGTAAAACGATTGAAAATAATAAAAACAATGTGGAAATCATCAGTGCCCACTCTTAACAACTGCCAGGTGGAAATCATCAGTGCCCACTCTTAACAACTGCCAGGTGGAAATAATCAGTGCCCACTCTTAACAACTGCCAGGTGGAAATCATCAGTGCCCACTCTTAACAACTGCCAGGTGGAAATCATGAGTGCCAACTCTTAACAACTGCCAGGTGGAAATCATCAGTGCCCACTCTAACAACTGCCAGGTGGAAATCATCAGTGCCAACTCTTAACAACTGCCAGGTGGAAATCATCAGTGCCCACTCTTAACAACTGCCAGATGGAAATCATCAGTACCCACTAACAACTGCCAGGTGGAAATCCTCAATGCCCACTCTTAACAACTGCCAGGTGGAAATCATCAGTATCCACTAACACCTGCCAAGTGGAAATCATCAGTATCCACTAACACCTGCCAAGTGGAAATCATCCGTACCCACTAACAACTGCCAGGTGGAAATCATTAGTACCCACTCTAACAACTACTACACTGGTTGTCAGGATTTACATGTCTTTCATTGGTCATGCAACCATGGCCTCAGTCTCATGTCAGAGGTCCATTTTCTGAACTATAAAGGGCTCCAGGTGTGCCCCTTTGCAATTTACAAGTAAATATATCATAGAAGATTTTGTCTATTTACTATGGTGACCTTTCATACACAGTTTTGGTAGGGATAAACCCTTTACTTATGTTGCCCTCCCAGCTAGGGTTCCTCCGCTAGGCCATCAGCTGATATAAACTACAACCAAATAAGCTTGTCCCAGTGAACTGGCACATCATAAACCTGCAGGTTTTGGTTGTTGTGCTTGTGTTGAACTGTCTAGTTGTTGTTGGCAGATGTCTGTCAATTAGGCAGGATAGTATTTGCATGAGTCTAGTTTGGAATAATGACTGCACCGGAGGCTTGCCAGGACGACCCGTTTGTGGCACAAGAGGAACCTTTCTCTGGGTTGATGTCCAGTGGAATGACATTGAGGTGGTAATTTGGCTGCAAAAATTTGATGCCTTGCTGTGTTAGGCGCATGTGGATAGTTTTGTAAATGATCATGGGACTGAATATTGTCCGCACCCTGTATGTGCAAAAGTAAATGATTTCCCGTGCTTTCGGACTCAAAGTAGTTCATATTATAACTTTTAAGTTCATAAAGCATGGAACAGACCTTGTTCAACTATAGCCCTAGCTTTTGGAGATCAGAATCCTGCATGATGGGGCATTTAAGATTCTAGAGAAGTAGCCTTCGATAATATCTATGTAAAAATTAGTCTTTTAAAAGTTCTCGGGCAACCTTGTAATTTTCGTCTGAATTGCAGAGATGCTTGGCGATAATAAACACGTAATCAGGAAGATAATTTTTAAAAAGGACAATATTGCCAATTTATAGATATTCGATTAGGAATAGATTTAGTTTTCAAACTGTAAAAAAAACGGGTGAAATTGCAACTTATCATATGTTCCAGCAAATAATTTGCAAACAAGGGCTGGTGGACAAGGTTACATTGCAACATTTCTTTCCAAATGAGACAAAAGTTCTTTTACATCCAATCTCGAGACTGAGTTTGAATCGGTAGAGCTAGGGGCAAGGTAGGTTTAAGGAGCTGCGGGGCTCCCAACCGTATATGTAGTATATATATATATATATATATATATATGAAAAACTCACAAAGTATCACATGAGGGTAGCAAATGAATGCAATGTCCCGCAGGAAAAAATGAAATGGTGTTTCCAAGTACTTTCGAACTTTATTAAGTTCCTTATCAAGGATAACTACAAGAAATAATATTATATTAGAGGTATATATACGAAAGAAAAGTATGAAAGACCGCCTCAAACCAAGAAATCACCAAAGAGGAAGACGGAAGGGGAAAGGTAAAGATTCACATTAAGAATTACAAGAAGCAGGTAGTAAGGTCAAACTGAGAAGATGGAAAGGGTAACAGATTAAAAGAAATGGAGATAGCCTATAAGACAAGAGGAGAGAAAATTGGGGAAAATACAATGTACATAACAGAGCAGTGACAATTAAAAAAATAATAATAATAAAAAAAAAATAAAAAAAAAATAAAATTGGGACCACATAACTAAAGATTGTATATAAAAAACTAAAAACAAAAGTCAGAACTAATTTCTTTAAGTATTAATCTTTTAATTATAGCATCTATTTTATATAAGCCAGGGAAAAGGTTAAAATTATCACATTGGCTTATTAAAGCACATTCAATGATATTCCTTTTTATAGGGTCATTGGAACGATAAATAAATTTTGCCAAGTTTCAGTTAATTAGATGGTCCTTATCTGACATGTGGACAAAGAAAGCACTGTTATCTTCCCCTCTTCGGACATTATATTTATGTTGATTTATGCAAACAGAAAGTTGTTTACCTATTTGTCCATAATATTTACTTAAGCAACCAGAACACAACTGAATAAACTCCCCCCCCCCCAACTATTACAATTATTACGTACTAATAAATTCTTAATGGTCGTCTCATATTTAAAAGCAACAGAAATGTTGAAAGTTATTCAAAAGACGGGGAAGATCACTAAAACAAAGAGAAAAAGGTAGAACTAAATTGTTATTACTACTAAAAGGGAGAGTAGGGACAGTTCGATAAAATGGCTTTTTAGCAGAAGAAAGACAGTTTTGAATTAACGGGTAAGGGTAACAAAGTTTATGGCCAATTTCAAAGATATTGGAAAATTCCAAATCCATATATATTCCGGGCTCACAACTCGTAATGTCCGTAGAAACATAGAAGAAAAAACAGAACGTTTAACTTTAGGGCTGTGAAAAGAGTAAAAATGAATATAAGAATTTGAATTAGTAGGTTTACGAAAGATAGAGTATTTAAAACCTGTATGGGTTCTATGAATAAGAAGATCAAGAAAGGGAAGGGTTCTATTATTTTCCAACTCATGGGTAAATTTAATTGAAGGGACGAGACGATTGAGTCTGGTAAGAAAAACATTAACATCTTTGGAATTAGGCCACAAGCAAATGACATCATCAATATACCTGAACAAAATGATTGGGGCGTCAAGGATAGTAGGGAGTTTTGTTTAAAAAAAACTCCATATATAAGTTAGAAAGGACAGGTGAAAGACAATTACTCATGGCTAATCCGAATTTTTGGAGGAAATATTTGCTTTCGAACGAAAACTTACAGTTTTGGGTACAAAGGCAAATGAGGCTCATGAAAGTAGTAACGGGTACCGGCAAGTCATAATTTTGCAAATGATCAATTAAATGTACCCACGAGTTGGAAAATAATAGAACCCTTCCCTTTCTTGATCTTCTTATTCATAGAATTCATACAGATAAAAATACTCTTATCTTTCGTAAGCCTACTAATTCAAATTCTTATATTCAGCTACTTGAATTTTCACACAATTAACTTCCTCACACTTGCTAGTCAGGCACATCTCTCACACACCAAGATGATACAAAATATAAGGGTGCCTTGAGCAGTTTGGGGCCAGCGGATACTTGGACCTAAGGTCAGTGAATACATTCATAAGATTCTAATACCAAAGAACGAGTTCCCAACCCAGTCTATTCCCCCAATTCACTAATGGGTGCAATAAAATTTAGCTATCTAGTACGCAGTTGACACTATCGTAATGACATTCATGTTTCCTAAACACAGAGAAAACTAATGAATTCCACAACCTTTAACACTTGTTGCCTCCAGGTAAGGTCCATTCTTTAGGCTGACAAGCTCTTAACTTCGCCGATATGAGAGGGTTCGCCCAGAGATCCAGCAGGACTATGTTCATTCAGTGAGGGAAGAATGAAAGGTAAATGCAAAAAAAAAATAGAAAGGAGAGGAGAATGTGATAAGAACTGCTTTAGCTCAATGCATTATTCATATATACAGGAGCCATGAGGGTCCATTGTAACCCCCCCTCCCCCACAAGAACAAGTTTGGAAAAAATAATTAGAAAACCTGCTTAAAAGTACAAACCTGAGCCCCTTCTTGAGAGTTGCTTGGCAGATTAAAAGGCAAGGAAACCATCATCAAAATTCAATTGCATTATTAAATAAGTCTTACCGATAAATGGCACTGCCCGGTCCAGTTTCCCTGGCTTGTAGGGAAACTCGTACTCAACCCAGGGCCCATCCATTTTGTTGGACCCTTCGAGCACTACTTCTGGCCTTCCCCCAACACCGGTCATGTGCCTAAAGAGGCCATACGATGATGCCAGATGAAAATCTGCTGAATAACTGTACATGTCACGGAATAAGGGCAACACTGCCTGCTTCGAAGTCGGATGCAATACGGAGTAAGGTACCTGCAAAAGGAGGTAGAAGAAGAGGTTTAGATCGCAGCTCCTGACTGAAAATGACAATTCTTTTTTTTCTTTAGTAAGCTCCTCCGGAGGCCATTGATATGGAAGAGGAAAAGGAAAGAAACAAAAAGAATTTGGTTGAAGTTTTATCAACAATCTGTGATCATTAACATCACTTTTTATTTCTCAGCGGGGACCTAGTTTAATATGGAATCGGAACCACGGTTATTTACAAGATATGGTAGTCCTTGTGAAGTCGACCTGAAACAGGGCTCCTTCCAGGAACCTACTAGTGATGTGATTTAACTTGGCTGTAATTGGAAGCTACGTATTTAAGAAAAAAAATCTAATTATAAAGTTAAACCAATAAATTAAAAACAAAATTTAATTGGCTAAACTTGGGGGCAATTGGTATAAAGATTACCAACCACCCAACTCCTCAGGCAAGAGATCCTTCAAATATTTATCCACAACAAAATAGAGTCTTGATTAACCTTAACTTATACCTGTTTATTTTAAAAGATTTAAAAAATAAAGATAGATTTAAAAGTAATTGAAAGATTTAATTTTCATAAAGTGATTAACTAAGTGACCTACATCAAAATATAAACTTAATATATTAAAATGATAACTTAAATATTCTAGTTTAGTAAGCTCAATGAAGGAGGAATTTGCCTCAATCGAGGTGGCGAGATAAATGGTTTTCCTGATTCAGAAAAATAAGCCAGCGTAACAAAAGAGGTCATTTTTACTAACGCAAAGAATTAAGGGAGAGAGAGTGATAAAAAAAAAGAGGATAACGTAGACCACAATAGCAAACTCGACAACCCCTAATATTGGAACAAGCTGTATCAAATGTCTAAGAACAAATACAATCAAAGAGCACAAATACTGAGCCACTACTTCATGGGCAAGATAGATTGGAATTTGCAAGATACTTTCAAGTCCTTTAGCCACCTTTAGAACTTACCAAACTTATTCCGAAGAGTACAATTGCAACGTGAGAGTAGAAGAGAGTGGACATGAATGAGGTCAGTTTCTGGATAGTCCCTTTTATCTCAAACACACACGAAGTCAACGCCTCGGCCATCGTGATCAAGAGAGAAATGGCGCCGACGGCGAAACTTATCCGCACCGCCTTGGAAGTCCAAAGATCAAATGCTTCAGGAGTAAAACCTTTTAAAAGATGGAGGAGGGGTATTCAAATTTGGTGTATTACTTTTATTAAAATACTAAACCAGTATATTTTTAAATTTAGGTCTTGTAGGGTAGGCTACTAGCAAAGGCATAGACATCTAAAATTTACATCAGCCTAATTCTAGGTGAAACTAGAAGACAAAGAATAAAAAAAGCAACAATCACCCCCCTCACCCCACCCAATGCACGCTCATGTACTAGAAGGACACCCACCTACCAGTAGGAGTCTAAACATGCAGCCAGCAACTCCAAAACAAAATACTATGGAGGAGCTCTCCCCCCCTCAGAACTTGCTAATGTCAGATGGGTGTAAAAGAACTCATCCCGACTACAAAGGACAAGCCTCTTCCATCTTCGCAGCACGACACACACCCGCTCTGTTACAAGGAATCCTGACGACGGGTATCTATATCCACATACCTCCGACGGGGAAGTCCCTCTGCCCCGGGGCGACGAAGGTTCGCCCTGAACGCTATTAGGAGTCAAAACATACTTCCTGGCGCCTCTCCCCAATGAGGACCGGTTCATGGTGCCCTCGGGATCACCAGCGATTGTCATACTGACCTTTATGTCCATTTCATTATCCGGTCGGGATCTGCCTGGCTAAAGGCAGGTTGGCAAACCACTACTACTACAAAGGACAAGCGGTAGAGACCTACTCGTCCCAGTAAAGGGTACAGGTAGCCCGAGCTAAGTTTCTCCATACTAGGACATACTACAAGAAGGTGCCAGACATTTTATTGGGACTTATATACAATGTCCACTCGTAGTATAACTAACAAAAATATATACAGTCGACCGCCTATATTCGCGGGGGATAGGGACCACGAACCCCCGCTGATAGTTGACGCTACCCGCAAAACACCCCCAACCCTTCCCAAACATGGTAATACGCTCCCCATATTAATTAAAAAAGTTATGTTTTGTCATGTTCATGAACACATACAGTACAAAATAAAGTATCAGAACACATTAAATTATTTTATTGTATTATGTTTACTCAATACCTGGAGATAGTTTTGTTTTGATTGAAGAATGATGATTGATGACTGATTATTGTAGATGTTGTTACCTGTGCAGTTCAATGATGACGATGACAATGAT
>OZ018327.1:111206075-111325657 GCA_963969495.1 Ceratothoa steindachneri | reverse complement strand
GATCGGGCTGAAGAACAAGAATGGAATGGGGATTTCGATAACAAACGTCGCAACCACACTCAATTTATGGATCCACCCAGGTAAATGATGAGCAAACCAGGCAAGCGGTGTGGGGATACACTGAGATTCATAGTGGACATGTAAGGCTGACAAAACAAGAAAAAGTTGAGATCCAGGTTTTCAAAAAAAGTGCTATCAATTTGTGTCATCTCAAAATTAAGAACTTTACAACTGGTATTATTACAAATAGAGAAAAAACAACAAAAAAAATTTAAATATAGTAAGCATCTAACTAAACCAATGGGAATCTATAATGAAATATATTAAAAAAATAAAAATAAAATAATAATTCGGTATATGATGATAAACATTCGCGTTATACTCATAGCAGAAAAAAAATGACAAAAGACCACACAAATTCAGTGCGCACCCACACACCACATTATGGGCTATTAAGCATAAAAAACACTCATTTATCCAACTTTATTGATTTATCTGCTTGTAAGGGTTCTACCCGGGGAGGCCTCCCCCTCCCCTCAATGCACATCTATCAGTCCTCTCTCAAATAACCAATCCAGCTCTACGAGGGCTTTGAACCCTTCACATACCAGTACAATCACTATAACCACCGTCTTTCACGATCGTGCTAAGGGGGTGATGGTTGGGGAAGCCACGCTTCTGAAATCTTCGCTCTGCGAGCAGTTAGAAATGGTTATGAGAGGTGATGCGCACCCTGTTCAGTTAATCTGCGTGGTTGAATCAAATGCGAGGAGTGTACTGAGGAAAAGAGGGGCTAGATAATAGAGGGTTTAAAGGAGGACTCTGGGTGCTTTCGATATGTGAACTGAACATGAAAGGGATGAAGTGTGTGTGTGTGTGTGTGTGTGTGTGTGTGTGTGTGAATATCAGTTTCACTGTTGGAAAACGCAACTTAGTGCACCTAATTCTCACTTGCACCTAACCATTGCATTATTTCAAACCCCCATTTAATAGCACAACCATCCTATATTTACTTCTAACATGAGTCGCACGCCATTCACTGCCACACACTCTCCATTTCCTCTCATGTTCATCGTACAGTAAGCATCTATAAACTCACTTTTAAAAATCCATTACCTCTCTTCTATTTGCTTCATAAAACACCTTTAAATTACTGTTGCTGAAAAAAAGAATAATTGACAAGGAACTAGAGACAAAACAAACTTCTAATCCTTACCAGTTAGGCTCCACCACGTTGGACAGCCACTTTGAAGTTTTACTACACCTGAAGCAAACATCAACCTGAACAAAGCCCAGCGAACCAGCCATAGCGTTACAAAGTTGCGCGGAGAGAAATGCCGCTTCAAAGTCGAAAAGAACGGTGCCACAACTATGCTCAAAAACCCAATTTCTAATAGCAGAGAATCCCTGTGAAAATTTATGAATGGTCAGACGCAAATTTATGAATGGTCAGACGCAAATTTATGAATGATTAAATGCAAATTTATGAATGGTTAAATGCAAATTTGTGAATGGTTAAATGCAAATTTGTGAATGGTTAAACACAAATTTGTGAACAGTTAAATGCAAGGATTACAAAGCAAAGCATCAAAATAATTGAATGAACCAACAGATGCAAACATCCATCTATTTCAAGGATACAAAGGCCACAAGCAACTCTAATCGGTACACAGTAAGAATGCTGGAGCTTTTGCTAGCTTAGTGGATGCGGGGCAATGAACTTGCAGCGTCAAGCCACGGACTCAATCCTACCGCGCTGGAACACAAAACTGGCCACCCAGTGGTGGATAAGCTGAAACATAACTTGTGGCGGGGGGCGGGGGTGTAACTAACTCGACACGCAGAGAGCCAATTGTAACACCAACATAATTTCCTCTCCCACCATCACTTCACAACATAACCACTCGCTCGGCTAATCTGTAGCTATGCTCACGGAATACTACATCTTCAACCCTGGCTGCACTATATACAATGCAGTCCTTCCTACAATGGCGTTATTTGTCCATGTAAGTACCACTATTTTTGTCTTAAGTTTGTTTAGTATGGAATAATTATTTCTATTCCTTTCCTGTGTGTACTAATGAGTACCCTATTAACCACATGGCCACCCATCATTTTGTTCACACCTCCGCCTTTCATGGTAATGGGGAACTTACATCCATTCTACTTATTTATTCATCTTTGAAATTCAAAGCGCAATAGCAACGAAGTTGCATCACACAGTAGAGGGGGATATGGAAGGAAACGGGTCAAGATAGTAGAAGCGAAAATGTGTGGGAGATATATAACCATGGATCCTCCTGCAGGCAATGGGTTTGGGAAGTGAACTGTAGGTGTTGGAGATGGGAGAGAGCACAATTAATCTCCAGAGGTCAGCGGCAAGGCCCATGCTACCTACACCTGCAATCCATTTTCAGGTGCAGAGGAGGGCTGTAGAATAGTGAAGCAAGAGAAAGTGAAGATGTATAAAAGAGATATAGCAGCAAGTCCACCTGCAGGCATTGAGGTAGGGAGCTACACAGTGGGGTAGGAAGGGCATGCCATTCCTCTAGGTTTCCGTGCTAGCCCCCTCCCCCTTAATTTGGTGTGCACCTCTAATATTACACCCTAACCCTCAACATTTTATTCTTTCTGCATTTACCTTTAACCCCATTCCCAAGGAAACAACAAGACCCATTTCACAATGCAATCACCAACACTTTAGCGCCTCAACCGTATCTTCCACTCCAATTCCCTTCCAATTTTTCAGACCTCTCACAGCACTAACAGCCTCTTGTATGCTTCCATACCTTGACGGCCTAGCCGAGTGGAAAAGCTGCCTCCAATTACAGCGAAGTTGAGCCCCATCGGTTGTGGGAAGTTGCTGGGTGGTATCCTATTTTAAATGCGCCTTCACGGTAAAGATACCCATGGTTCGAATCCCACAATAATCACTAAATCCTCACATAAATAAAAGGCCTCTTAATGGAATGCAGATAGGTGGTAAAAACCATACCATTTTCTTTCTTTCCATACCCCTATACAACACCCAATTTACAAACATTAAGCGCATAATATTCACTTCATCTATCAATACCAACATTATATACCTCAAAGTACTCTCGCCATATACTTTTACACTCCCACACACACCGTTAATCTGTAGAATGCCCCTGAGATATATAACGCCTTAAAAGAGTGTGGTTGTATGAAAAAATCCCTACCAAATTACTCTTACACCCTTGTGCTGAAAGAATCTATTTGGCACACGTTTCTTTCAGCACAGATACCTATCACCATCTCCATTTCATCCTCTATAGGTGCACCAAAATCTCCAGCTCTCCCATCGGTCATCTATTGATCCATTCATATCTCCTACAAACATCAACCGATACTCATTCTCAATTCCAGCCACCACTCCTCCTTAGTCATTCAAAGAACCTTTTTCAGTCTCACTTCTGTTGGTACAAGGTCCATACATTTGGACTACACAGTTTCACCATTGCAAATCTCAACTTCTGCACATTTTTACAAGCTCACACATCAATAGCAAACTTTTGCAATATGAAACTCCTCATTCCAAAGCACTGCAACACTTTTAATAATACCACCATATCTAGACAAACTCTTCTTTCTCTTTCGGGTTTGTCTCATACACAGTGAATCAAAAAAAGTATAACACCTTTAAATCTAAATAAATTTTTCATAAATTGAGATATTTTGAATGTATATTTTGTGTAATGTGGAAAATAATTCTACTTTACACTAAAAATGGGTTTGCAGGCAAACATCATAATATTTAAGCAACATGTATTTTAATTCAATTTTACAAGAACCTATTTGCGGAGAATTTGGTGAATGAGACAACATTTTTCAGCCAGTAGGACAAGACTGCCTTACTAGCATCCAATTTTGGGATTATATGAAGCTAGCTGTTTTTATTAGACCACACAAATTGTTTGTAATTTTTAAAAAATATATTTCTAGGAGATTACCGCATAATGCATCATGTCTGGAAGATGTTTTAATTTTAAGATTTATGAATTGTTTGAGACCCTTAATATGGAGCTGATGAAAGATCGGGCATCTACATCAAGAGTTTAGAAATTATTATAATTTTAAAATTTTTTTAAGAGCTCATCTGGGGACTGCCTACTTGGGCATTAGTCGCCGCATTAAAAACCTGCCTAGTACTTAGGCTACTTTAAAATCAGATTAAAAAAACACAAAAACCAAACAAACCCAACACTAAAAATTAAAAAAAAGGGAAAAGGAAAAGAGCAGGAAGCAAGCTCCTGCATCGGGTTAGGTTCCCCGGCGCAAGAACGTGCGACCTATAAGAGAAAAAGTCAAACCCCTTCCCCCCAAAAAAACTGGTTAAATAAAAGAGAGAAGGCCGGCCTCCCTCCAAAAGTCTACAAGTCCACAGGTCGGTGTGCACGAATCCGTCTCGAGTACAAGGGACAGGCGGTAGCGACCCCACCCATCCCGGTACCGGGACAGGTAACGTGCGCGAAGATCACCCAGACTGGAACATTTGACAAGAATGTGCAGAACAGTCTGGGGGACGACGCAGTCATCGCAATAGGGCGCAGGCGAGCGCTCCATCAAATAGCGATGCGTCACACGAGTATGTCCGATTCGGAGACGACAGAAAGCGACCTGAAGCCGTCGCAGCATTGGGGGGTAGGTCCTGGAAACAGTCGCGGTGCAATGGCACCACACTTTAAGTTCCCTTCGACCGTCTTCCATCTTCTTTGCCAAGAAGCCCGAAGAGCTGCCCGTATTCCTGCCATTTAGTCGGTGTGAGGAAGAGCGAAACGCTGGTCCGGTCGAAGAGTCTTCGCGGACTCTTTGGCGCCCTCATTCTCCGCAATTCCTACATGTCCAGGAACCCAGCAGAAGATAATCTCGACATCCGCCCGGCTCGCAAAAACCGTGGCGTCAGGGAGATTCCAATGCCCCGAGAGTACTCAGGGCGCCTTGTGAGTCGCTATAGATCACAATCCAGGCTACGAGTGGTGTATTGCCACCAGCTCGGCCGTGAAGACAGACGCAGCGCCTGGCAGAGCCCCGCTGAATTCAAATAGAGGGGATACGGCGTGGAAGCAGACCCCCTCTTGGGACTTGGAGCCATCCGTAAACACTGGCACGGTTCCAGCGTGACACGAAGTGTGCTCCAAAAAGGTCGAACGCAATACTCCCGACGCTGTACAAGCTTTGGGAGCAGAGGCGTGGCGACAAATAGCCAAATGTGGTACCCTCCAGGGTGGCGTCTTGGGCAGAACCAGAGGCGCCACCGGCCCGAGAGCTATACCTAGCTCTCGGAGTTTCCTGGCCCTAAACCCAAAGGGCTTAGGGTATGACTGGCGTCTCTCTGCGGCATAGGCACTGCTGAAGTCAGCTGCTGATGCAGTGAGAGCTGTTGGCGACTGAGGGAGGCGCTGGGCTCGCTCGTACAGGCGAATAATGCACTGTGCACGGCGTAGAGCGAGTGGCATCTCCCCAGCATCGACTAGTAGGCTCTCAATGGGGAAAGTGCGGAAGGCACCGTTCGCCAGGCCAAGGCCGGTGTGGTGGATCGAGTCCACCTTCCGTAATAAACGCTCGGCTGCGGATGCATAAAACTCGCATCGGTAGTCGAGCTTCGAATGAACAAAGGATCGATAAAAAAGTAAGGCAGTAGCCCTATCAGCGCCCCAAGCGCTGAACGTCACGGAACGGAGAATATCCATGGCGGGGGTACAAGACACCCTAAGGCTGCGAATATGAGCCTCCCAGGCGAGGCGTCGGTCGAATACAAGACCAAGGAAACGGTGCGATTCAACCACATCCAGGCGCACCCTATTAAAAAACAAGTGTGGGTCTGGGTGGAGCCGTGGGTGGTAGCAGATGTGCACCACCTTAGCCTTGGCCAAGGAAAACCGAAACCTGTGCGCTTCGGCATAGCGAGAGACGCGGTTCAATGCCTGTTGGAGTAGATGCTCCAGAGTTGACATCTAGACCGTGCCAAAAGAGATCGAAAGGTCGTCCACGTAGAGCGTAGCGAGAACATCTTCCGGCAGCACCGAGGTGATGCCGTTGATGCTCAGGGCAAAGAGTGTGACACTGAGGACACTTCCCTGCGGGACACCCTCTTCCTGCTCCTTTGGGCCGAAGAGGGTTCCCCCCACCCGTACTCGGAATCGACAATCTCGCAAAAATTCAGATATAAACATTGGGAGGCGTCCCCTTGCCCCCATCGTGTGGAGAGTCTCCATGATACCGTATCGCCATGCGGTATCATAGGCCTTCTCCAGATCGAAAAACAACGTGGCGTAGTGCTGTCTACGAAGGAAGGCATCGCAGACGCATTTTCCAGTCAGAGCAGAGCAGGCGACGTGGAATGGAACTTGCGGAAGCCGCACTGCGCAGAAGACAGATGGCCTCTGCTGTCCAGAAAAAGGCTAATCTAACATTTACCAATTTCTCCATCAACTTGCACACGCAAGAGGTTAGAGAGATTGGGCGGAAACCTGTCGGAGTAGAGTGATCTCTCTCCGGTTTGCGAAAGGCGAGCACGGTAAAGATTCGCCAGGAATCTGGAAGGAGACCCTCCACCCAGATCCTGTTTAACAAATCTACCAGAAAGGCGATGCCTCGCTCACCCAGGTGTCGAGGCATAGCGAACGGGAGGGAGGTCCTGCGAGAACTTGCCCCGAATCCTTTTGATTCGCTTCCACACCTCTGCTAAAGGGGTCTTTCCTGTTAAGTGAAGACACGTATGCCCGCCAAGAAGAGCGGCGGGCGTGTTTCGAAATATACCGGAACCTAGCTCTAGCCCAACGAAATTCAGCGACAGTGAAATCGCTCGGGCGGCGCTTATAGCGCATGTAGGCATGACGCTTCTGTTTGAGGGCCGTCTTACACTCGGCCGACCACCACGGGAGTGGTCGGCGTGCAAAACGGCCAGACGTCCTAGGAATAGTAGTCAGGCCCGCGGCGATGAGGTTGCCAGAGAAGAACTCAACGGCCTCATCTAACCGACCTAAACTCCTCGACTGAGATAGAGAATTCAGTCATTTCCTGAAATGCAGGCCACCGCGCCCACGCCAAGCACTACCGAGGTGGGCTCTCAGGCGGCAGCGGACCTGAGAATGATATTTGAATGGGAAAGTGATCACTACTATAGAGGTCATCGACCATTCCCTAATCAAAATAAGGCTGTGCATCCGGAGAGCACAGAGATAGATCACGGCAAGAAAATGAAGCGGTTCTCGGGCAGTGATGCGTAAACTCATCCACATTTAGGACAAGTATCTCAAGCTCTTCGATCAGATCGGCAAGGACTTGTCGCCTGGGATTTATTGAGTAATCTCCCCAGATAGTATGTCTGCCGTTCAGATCTCCAAGCAAGAGAAACGGCCTCGGCAACCGTGTCACGACGCGGCGGAAGTCCCCCGCGTCGAAGTCAGCTGACGGTGGAATGTACGCAGAAATAATAGTATACCTCCTTCCCAGGTGAAGCTGCACAGCCACTGCCTGAAATGAGGTATCTAAAGTGAAAATAAGAACCGAAATATCCTGCCGGGTGTAAACCGCGCACCCCGCAGCCCGGGTCACATCTCGTGGTGGTGTGGTCGCAAAACCCATATATCCCGGGAGGGCAGGCAGGGGGCACACGCCTAGCATGGTCTCCTGCAGAAAAATAGCTAACGGGGAACGGGACGAGACGTGCTTCCGCAGCTCCCCCCAGTTGGCCTGGAGTCCACGGCAATTAAAAAGAAGGAATATGCCCTCCAGGCCTAGCGCGGAGACGCGGGGGCCCTCTTCGAACAGAAGACCCTCACGGAAATGGCCGTACGCTTCCCGGAGGCAGAACCCGGGGCGCTGTTGGCCGGACAAAGCGCTGAAGGCGCTGTCGCCTTCGAAGACTTATTGGGGAAGGTTGGGCTCGCCATGCGAGTCTTTTCCTCCCTCCGCCTCAAAAGCTTAGGCGGGCGTTGCGGCCTCGGAGGCGGGGGGCCCTCTTTTCGAGGATCCACCGTCTCCGAGCCACTCAGCCCACCACTAGGCGTGGGCGAAGGAGCCGAAGCTCCTTTCTTGCTGTCCTCCTTTCGGGGGACAGCTTTAGGAACTCCGGAGATGGCCTAGCGACCAACTTCAGGGGTGTTGCCTCCTGTGAGTCTAATGACTCGGGGGAGGCGCGTGGCCGTTTCGCCTTATGGGAAACGGTCACGCTAGGGAAAGGGTGGGGAGTCCTGGTTTTAGCCGGGGCTGGGTATGAACCCTTTGTGCCGCCAGCTTTACCAGGGGAGCGCGCGCCAGGTTGAGTAGAACCCGCAGAAGGGCTCCGAATGGGCGCGGAAACAACCGTGCTCATTGGCCTGGATGGGCCAGGAGCAGAGGGTGTCTTTCTAACTATTGAGGCGTAAGATGTCCCAGGCAGACCCGGGCGCGCCAGGACCAAGTTCTTAGCCTCGCGGCATGAGAGTCGATCCTGAGCCTGAACAGCCAGGATTTCTTTCTCAAGGAGATATGCACCACATTGCTTTGAAGAAGCGGGGTGCGGCTCTCCGCAATTGACAATTGACCACACGATTTGGACTTATCGTGTGCGGCCTTGGAGCAATTTACACATAATTCGGGTGACCCCGACTTTGCACGTCTACAGGAGTGATTCGTATGACCCAAGCGGTGACAGTAATAGCACCTCCGCGGCAGTGGCACAGTAGCGGTACCAACCGGCACGCACCGACTCAGGGAGCTTGTCACAGTCGAATGTGACGAAGAGTGAAGGGGTGGGTCTCGAGGCCCCTCCCTGTTTTCTCATCACATGTTCAACCTTGACCACCCCATGGTCGGCCAGCTCTAAGGTGATGTCAACGAGTTCCCTCGCATAAACTACTACTTTCACAAAATTCATGGTAGAGTGCGGCGTCACACTCACCGGAGTGCCATCGAGTGTCCGAAGAGCACTTATCTTGGCCGCCTCGAAGGGACCCGCCACATTCGCCAGAAGGCTCCTGTCCGAGAAACGGTCACCTTCTGCTCTCTACCAATTATCCTAGCTAAAGCTCTCCTCTCATGGATCATGTTGCCCTTGGCCAACATGCTGCCATCAGTGGAGCGAATAACTAAGAAGCGTTTGAAGCCAGTGGGCTCAAAAACGCCAAGGTTACCTCTGAATGAGGAGCCCCGATGTCATCGAGGCTCCACCCTGCACCCTTTTGGTCTTAGTCTGGGGCTCCGCACCCGGGGAGGCAGAGGGGCCGGATGTGTCGATCTTGGCTTGGTCGCTTACCAAGCAGCAGACCCATCCGTCCCCGCAGGCCCCGCGGATGGAGAGGAGCCAGTCTTTTCTTTATGAGAGGGAGGGCGGGGAATGAACCCGCTTCTCCCCTCCGCCGGAAGGAGCCCCCAGGACAGATTGACCAGCCTCAGCCAGGTCCTTCTCTGAGATGGATAAGGCCCTGGCAGTCACAGGGGCACCGGTCGGAGGAGATCCCTCCCCTCCTTGTACTGCCTTGGAAACCCTAGCCGTTTGAGGACTTTGCATAGGGGCGGACTCGAGTTCAGTGCTTTGCGCCGAGCCAGGATTTGCTCCCATGGAAGGCCCTACCGTCTGAGGCTGGGTTGCATCAAGGACTATGTCTATCTCCGGGGGGGGGCCTCCAGTTGCCCCCCCCCCCCAGGATATCACAGGTCCTATTGGCAGCAGCGTCATTACTCATGTCTGGGGAGGCACAGGCCTTGACCCCGGCTAGATTTAAAATTCTAGCCAGCAAGTCTTTTGAGGGAAGCGACCGATGGGGCCTGGCTTCCCTCTCCCCCCTAAGGGGGTTTGCCCTACCGAGCCGCTTTAAGAGGGAGCGGTCGGCTATGGGCTGCCTGTTGGCTTTCTTGGCAGTCCCCTTGGAAAGAAAAGGGGGGAAGTGCGGCTGGGAAGAGGGAGGTGCCCGAAAGCCCCTCCAGAGAAGGGGGTGAGGGGGTCCCCTACACCTGTAGGTGGAGAAGAGTAAGCCTCCTCTCCGGTTAGAGAAATTTGCAGGGTCCCCTGCGCAAGCACGGGGGGGGGGAACCTCCATTTTTTTCTGTGGAGCTGCCCAAAGGCGGCTCCGTCGATGGACAAGGGGAAATTGAGGGAAGATTCTTTATTTTTTCATCATTGGGCATGGTGACCCTAAATTTTTCACGGGATGCATATGCTCATCACCCTCCGCAGTAGCCCGCCCTGCAAGGGCAGGCATAAAAAAAATAGATGGTGAAGTGAGAAGGAAAGGGGATGTGAGGAAGGTATGGGTGGGGATAAAGCAAGTTGTTAAAAACCCACCACCCCAGACCAGAGCTCAGGGGTTAGGGAACATTGTCCCCTTCCCCGTCAGCCCCGATCCGGGACAGTTGGCTGAGAAGAAGGTTAGCATCTACCCTGTGAAATTAGAGGCTGACCTTAGAAAGTTGTTGGAGAGGTTGTATGAAAAGTGAGGAAACAAGTGTTCTGAAGGAAGGAGAAGAGGCTAAGCTGGGGTCGGACGGGGCAGTTATTTAGAAACCAAATGCTTAATATAAGTACAGAAATTTTTTAACTAGGATTCCCCCCACAGAGCATCTCCAACTAAACATACTATTGGAAAACTGTTAAGAAGTTTAGAAGAAAGGGACTATTCTCAATTTAAATATAGGACATTCAGGATGACTGAAAACTGTAAGGAACAAACACAACATTGATTGTGTTTGTCAGTTGTTAGTAGAAAACCTTTACGTATCCTCCAGAAGAAATTGTACAGGACTTTCACAAATGTCATTTCCACAAATTGTTCATAAAGACTTGCAATTCTATCCATCTAAACCCGTTATTAAACACAACTCCATGAAAACTCAATGAACAGTTAGTCGTAGATGAGGCTACATTCCATATGAATGTTCAAGTAAAGAGACTAAACTCCCGCCACTATGCACCGAGAAACCAACTACCTGAAGATCAGGTGTATGAAAAGAGTATCTGTAGAGAAAAGTTGTCTTTGTTGGTAGGACTATGTGGCAATGGATCATTAATTGGTCCAATTTTTATTAATGAGAACTTAAGCGGTGAAATTTACATAGAAATTTTAAATCAAGATATCATTTCACAATTACATGCGGCTTATCGAGCCAGAACACTTATTGTTAAGAATCCCTTGCAGGAATATGCCAAAAGTGAATAATTGCAGTGGGTCATAAGACCAAATGACCTCCCAGAAGCCCTGATTTGACCATGTTATTTTTATGGGGTCATTTGAAGTGCAATTTATTCAACCCAACCTCTAAATTTAGATAACTTTAGGAATCACATCACAACTTAAATAAACATCTTAAAGGACAGACCTGATGTTATCAAAAGAGTGATGAAGGTGATGAGAGAGAGCCCACATCTGTATAAATAGAAGTGACTCATGTTGAATAAGGATAAGGTTTGAAATAAACAATAAGAAAATGTTAACTGTTATTAAGGATTTATTATTTTTTAGATTGTTTTTTATTATTAAGTCAATATTACAGCATTTATTATCTCAGACTGAATTGTATGTAAATAAGCTCTTGTAAAATTGAATTAATATACATGCTGCTTAAAAACTGTTTACCTGAAAACCCATTTACAGTGTAAAGTAGAATTGTTTTCTCCATTACACAAAACAGATTCAAATTATCTCAATTTAAGAAGTTACTTAGATTTAAAGTTGGTATAACCATGTATAGTGCAAGTATCTGCAACTCCTCTGTTGTAAACAGATTAGTACCTCTTTCCTCTTTGTCTCATCAAAATAGCATATGACAAGACATACAAATAACCATTTTTACTAACCATTGAAACCAAAGGAATGTCTGTCCAACTTGGTACAATGAAAGGTAGCTTGCCCAGAGAGCTCCAAACAGAAGTGATGTCCGACAAGTCTTCCAGATCAAACTGAAATATTAGAAACATCTTAAAATTGATTTAAAAATTAAGTATATCAGCTCAGATTAAGAAACATCTATTCCAAAAAAAACAAATGAAAACCTACAAAGCTTTGAGAATCGAATCATTAATTAAAAATAACATCCATACTGATCAGACCCCATATAACCATAGATTTAGAAGAAATAAAAATTTGATGCCACCCAATCAAAAGAATTTTCACTGGCAGAACAGCAAATTTTTTTTAAAAGCAGTTTAAACGTAAAAATTATGCAAAAAAATATTAAGTCCTACACACTGTACACTTAACATTCAGACCAAAAACCCTGAAGATATAGAGCAATAAACAATGAGACACTGCATGGTGTAATCTGTGGAATTCCCCCCAAACTATAAAAGGAGCAAGCTGACCAGACCGTGATATTAAAACCAATAATAAAGATGCACTGGATTCTTTGACTTAAACAAAATGGAGACAGCGAAATGGCAAGAGGTGCGAAGATCTGCAGAGTGGGAATATCAAGAAGCGGGAGGGATTTTTTCTAATGGCACCCATCTGTGACTAACACAAAGAGCAATAAGTTGCTATAATTCAAATAAAAAAACAACAACAAAAACAGTAAACAAAGAAAATGACAAATGAAACAATAGAAAAGGAACTCTTTATCTTCTTTGCCAGGCACCTGATTGCTGTCATGTAGTCAGTGCGAGGAAAAGAGAATCCCTGGTTTAGTCACCCAGTCCCGGGACTCTTTGGCACCTTCATTCCTGGCAATCACTATTCAGGAACCTGGCAGAAGATAATCTCAACATCCAATCAGCTTGCATGCAAATGGCGTGTCACAGATACCTCAAATCAGGGGGCAGTGGAAATTCTAATGCTCAGAGACACTCATGGCACTTTGTGAGTCACTATAGATTAGTGTCCAAAAGAGGAATGATGCATTATCTTCCATACTGAGCAGTGTATTGCAACCGGCTCAGATGTGAAGACAAGTAGCACCTGGTAGAGCCCTGCTGACTTCAAACAGAGTCAACCTGACTTCAGACTGGAGTCATCCTTGTACACAGGCACCAATCCAGAATGACACGAAGTGTGCTCCAAAAAGGTTGAACATAATACTCCCAGTCCTTTCGAGGCTTTGGGAAGAGAAGCATGGCAACAAAATCAAAAATAGTGTCTCCAGGGTGGAGTCTAGGGTAGAACCAGAGGCGGCCCTGGAATGAGTTACATAGAGCGCTCAGTTTCCTAGCCATGAACTCAAAAGGGCTTAGGGTATGACAGGTGTGTCTCGGTAGCATAGGCACCATCAAAGTTGGCTACGGATGGAGTGAGGAAAGCAGGGGTCACCAGAGAGAGAGAGATTTGGTGGATCATGTCTACCTTCTGCAATTCATGCTTGGCAGCAGATGTGTAAAAATCACATCTGTAGTCAAGCTTTGAGTGAACAAAGGAACAACAAACACCTAAGTGTTAAGCTTATCAGCACAACTAGCGCTGAATGTTATGGAATGAAGAATGTCCATGACGGGAAAACAAGAGACCTAAAGACTGCGAATATGAGCCTCTAGGTAAGGCATTGGTCAAAAACAAGACCAAGGAAATGGTATGAGTCCATGACTTCTCAGCAAATTGCATTTAGGAACAAGTCTGGATTGGAGTGAACCATGGATGGTGAACGAAGTGCACTCAACTAGGCTGGTGAAAGAAGAAAACTGAACCGTGTGGCTTCAGCATAGCAAGAGATGCAGTTCAATCCCTGTTGGCGTCTATGCTTCAGAATTAGCATCTGGCCTGCACCAAAAGAGAACAAAATGTCGTCCACATAAGTGTAGTGAGAACATTTTCTAGCAGCAGCTAGGTGATACTTTTGATGCTCAGGGCAGAGAGAGACACTGAGGACACTTCCCTGCAGGACTCCCTCTTCCTACCTTAATGGGATGGAGAAGGCTCACCCCACTTGTAAATGGAAATCTGCGATAGCATTTGACATGGTGTAACTTGTGTAAGCAGCACTTTGCGGAAGACCTGTGGCCTGGCTGTCCAGGAAAAAGGCTAATCTACCATTTATTCATTAAATTGCACACGCAGGAGGTTAGAGAAATTGCCAGAAACCAGCTGGGGTAGAATGATCGCCCCCCAGGCAGTGAAAAGTGACCACAGTAGCCATTCACCAGGAGTCTGGGAGGATGCCCTCTGCCCAGATCTAACAGAAATGCCCTACCTCACTCACCTAGGTGTCGAAGCATGGCATACGGGATCCGGTCCGGACCAGTGATGGTGCCTGTGCATGAAGCGAGAATGGAATGCAAATTACAACATAAGCAGGTCAGCCAAATCACAATGTGCATTGAATTCTGGCTGAGACCAGCATCTTAGCTAGATAATGTGGATAAAGGGGTCATGAAAGAGAATGCCACAGATGCAGGGTCCATGATTGTGGCCCCACTCTCTTGCCATGAATCCTTCCAGGAACACGGCATGAATGTTTTGAAGCATACTGGATGGAATTTAACCCTAGCTTGATGAAATTCAGAGTGAAGTTGTTCAGGCAGCCCTTGTAGTGCATATAGGCATATCAAGGAAGGAAAATGAAGCAGTTCTCGGACAGTCATGTGTAAACGTTCACATTTAGGACACCCATTTCCAGCTCATTGATCCACTCAGCAAGGACCTCTGACCCCTGAGATTGATCGTGTAGTACACCCAGAGGGAGTGCCTAGTGTTTAAATCCCAGATCAGGGGAAAGGGTTCAGCAACTGTGCCACGATGCATTTGTTTGAACAAGTAGGGTGCGGCTATCCACGCTAAGGACTTTTTTGTGTCTAGCCTTGCAGCAACTTACACAGACTTCAGGTAAACCTGACCTCACAGGTCTACAGAAGTGATTCTTTATGGCTGAAGTGATGGCAGTAGTAGCACCTCCATGCAGTGGCACAAATACTTTTACACAGTAGTGATAGCAACAGGCAGGCCCTGACTCAGGAAGAATATCACAAACGAACTTGACTAAATCTGTAGCCAGTAAGTGGAAGTTCTATTGCAACAACCTTACATGGAATGCACCGAAGTGGAGGTGGTTGCGTCATACCCACTTGGGAATAACTAACCACTCTGACCCTTTTCTCTTGCCCTACTGGATGGCTAGAATTTAAAAAATGCAGCCTTGCCTGCTGGGCAGTAAGGGGAGGGGTTGGTGGGCTATATCTTGTGCCCAGCCTATCTCAGCCTTTTGGAATTTTCCAGGGTCTACCCCGGGAGTGGATATCCTTAGTAGGAAATAGTAATCCTCAACAGGGTGGCCAGGATCTCAAGCTATGTTGAGGCAGATGAGACCTGAGACTTCCCATTGGCCTGGCAGCCAACAAGGCAGTAAACCCCACCCACCATAAGCAGTACAGCCTTATGCACCCGAGAATGGCCACATGAAGGTGGTCAGCCCACTACACACAGGGAATTGGTTATTTGGGCAAAAAACAAGCTTCCAATTATTCATACTCCAACACTCAGGACCCCTCAAGGCCTGAGACCTGCAGGCATTGTTTATAGAGGTTCCTGGTCAGGTCTTTATGCCTAGACAGAGGGTTGAGGGGATAGTCATAGAAAAGAAGGAATGCTGAATGGCAACAAGGTGGAAGTACAACTAACCATGGCACCCGTCCAAGACTTCAAGTCAACCCAATGATGGAGCTTGACTAATTTCTGCTCAGCCCCCCCCCCTCCACTGCGGTCAAGGAGATTATGACAGTTGGTACAGAAAAGAAGAAAGATGTTAGTGGAAAGAGGATAAGCTGGGGTGTTGAGTAGTCCCACCAGCACAGAAGCCAAGAAAATACATCGTTGTGCCCCTTGTAGTGAAGGAAAGGAGGAGGGTTGGTACAGAATGGCAGAAAGTAGATGTTAGCCTAAAAAGAGGCTGGCTAGGGCCGGACAGGGCATTGAGTCCAGTCAGCACAGCAGCCAGGAAAACCCAGTATATACCATCAACACCACTGCTTGAGAATCCAAGACCTAAATCTACCGATGGTGTGGTAAGCAGGTTAGAGTGGCGGAACCTGGCTTGGTGATAGGCCTCAGAGAGGTCTGGGTCACCACACTGAACATTTATTGGAAGAGTAATCAGAGCTGTGATCCAGGATGGGCAGAATGGGACAATGAAAGTGAATGAAGATGTAGTAGTTGACAAGGTACTGAGGCTAGGACGACAGTTTACTCCTCCAAGTATAAAATAGGTTACCTCCCTGCAGTGCACCGAGACAGCTGGTGAAGGCAATAGGGCGATACTTATTGAGATCTAAAGCACCGTTATCTGTCTTAGGAAATGGTAAAACCACTGCTACTCACCAGGACAAATGATAAGAGCGTTATCCAAACTAAATTAAAAACATTTAATAAAAAATATTAAGTACAGGGTGCAGCAGAACCAATTGAGCAGTTTTAAGGAGTTATAAAAAAGTAAGGGGGGGGAAGGGGGAAAGAGACGTTATGCCATATTTGGGGGGTACATTCCTGAGTGAAGCCCTGGGGGGCTTTGCCCAGGGGAGTGAGCCATTCCTCGGAAACTGGCAAGGGGACACCTCCCTACCCCCAAGCATTGACTCCTTAAAACTGCCCGATCGGTTCTGCCACACCCTGTACAAGGATGGAGGTAATGGATAAAATCATAATGAACCTCAAAGGCAAGGGAGACTGATGCACCCTATGGAAGAGTGCAGTGAAGAAAACAAAAGGGCAAAAATCCCTACAGACCTTAAAGGTCAAAACTTTGATAGCAGGCAATTTGTGACCTCCATACAAATGTTAGCTGCTGACAACAGATTGGATACCAGAGAACTCTTAAACACTTACCAATCAGGCTACTATGACCAAGATACCAACTCTAAATTTTATTCATTCTCTTCCAGATCTTCAAGGAGATAATATCATGCAAGTTAAAAAAATACATCAAAAATGATGTCACCCCAAAAAGGAATATCAGGCATTAAAATCTCTTAATAAAATTGGAGAAGATCTAGTCAATCAGACCTGGGCACTAAGGAAGGCCCAAGTCAGAAATGTGAGTTGTCGTATATAGAAAGCATTAGAATGAACATTTGTAATATTGGAAGTGAGGAAAAAAAAAGAGAAGAGAATAGAAACTAATTATAAACATAAAAGGCGATTAAAAATAACATTGCTAGGATTGGCTCAAAGATTCTTGCTACGTTTAAAAATGTCGTAGTCACTCATGGTTATCTTAAACTCAAGCTCTGATTGGAGGATGAGAATCCTGAAATTTGAGCTGAGCCAATCAGTGTTGAGTAGTGTGGCACATGCCAAGACTTATATTTTCTTTTATATATCTTTATTATAGTTTGTTTTATACTTGGGCATTTTCTTGTTTTGTTTTTTTCTTAATTTTTGGCACTTCACCTCTTTTATTTACGCTTTTCTTGTTTTCCTTCGTTTTTTTTTAGTTTGGGGCACTTTGCCTCATACATATATACGCTTTTCTTGTTTTGTTGTTTTCCTTCATTTTTTAATTGGGGCACTTAGCTTCTTTTGTTTTTTCTTTAATTTTTTCTGTGGTTTTGGGTAATTTGCCTATTTATTTACGATTTTCTTGTTTTGTTGTTTTCCTTCGTAATTTAGTTTTGGGCACTTCACCTCTTTTGCTTATTTCTTTACTTTTGTAACACCTTGTCAATGTTAATTTGGGCATTTTTCCCTCTTTTGTTTTTAGTTTTCATATCTGGTTTTATGGTCTTGATTTTGTAGCATGTTCCATGTAAGGTTTTTAAGTGTAAATTGGTTGCATGTTTTCTCTTGCACAGTTTCTTCCGCTTGAGAATAATGATATTCTCTCGACTGTGTGTTGCCTTTGTTGGGTTATACCTACAAACCTATTTTACCCCTATGAAACCTACCACACATTTTATCACTAACTCCATAAATAAACAAAAACACAAAGACTGTATGTAATGAGTGACATATGTAAATCCATTTCATCATTCAAAATTAATTTATATATTGACAAAAATACCTAAAGCAAGCAAACATGCTAATTCTCGAAGTAGTTCAAATAATGTCATCAGATCATCTAAGCTGTTGGCACTCTCAGATCTCCCAACACAATGAGATAATTTAGCCTATATTTCTCTTCTTGAAGTGAGTGACAGTAAATTACATGTATTTGTCTGAGAGAGAGATGGTGACATCTTGAAAAAGATTGAGGATCGATGGTGAAAAATTTCATTAGTCAATTTGTGACCTCCATACAAATGAGCTCGCTCTTCGTCATCAATTCTAAACTGTCACGGACCTACCACAGGCAATAATTCTTTCAAGGGATGAATAGGTAAGTCTTTGTCAAAGGTGGAAGAGATATGGAAGAGATAGAATAAGATGAAGTGTTTGTTCAGATCACAGATGGACCAGAAATTCTGATGACATATGAGGTGTCAGATTTGTCTTCTGATCAGAAGTACCTTTTCCTTGTCCCCGAATCCATTCACAGCAGGAAAATTGATCTGCAACTGAAAAGTTTGAAGCCAGGACCCAATTCCCACTCGAGGTGATTGACTTTAGCTTGTCGCAACTTACCTCCCCAAACATCTTTTTAAAGGTAAAGTTAAGAACAACCTGCACTCTCTCATTTTCTACGTAATCAACTACATTCCTTGTTGGTTTGTGATCAAACCTCCACCACACATTTCTGACGCTGCGAATCACATTCTTTACCAAATCAAATGTCTCTGCCTTCTTTCTCAATCAATGTAAGACATAGTGTTCCCTTACATCAAAAATAATCTGCTCGTCTCTCTCCTCTGCGACAATGATCCAAATCTCTGTGCCTCCTCCCCAACATGGGATTATGCGTCCAACACCAGAGTTGAAAAAAAAAGGAGTCCAGCTTATTAAAAAAAAATGGAAAAAGGCCACCACCAAGTCTGTGTACACAAAACCCATCCCAAATACAAGGGACAAACAGTAGGGACCCCCGCTTATAGGAAGAAGTTTGAACAAGTTTTACTGTGATAGAAGAGTGAGACACAGAACCAGGAGGAAATTGCAATTACAGAATAGACTTCTAAGCTTGAAGAAAATTCAGCATAAGCAACAAATTTTATTTTCAACATATGAAAAAGAATTGTAGAGAGATCAGTAACTGAACCAGAGGTAGTATCCACTGTTGAGGCATATCTATCCAAATAGGCTCTGGCTCATTTGACTCATCCTACAAGGGACAGATATTTGTACCGGAGTACATATCAGATGTGGGCAAATCATTTGTATAGCCATTTGCCACAAGCACATGTCAATCATTGTCCATGTACTCAATATTATGTGCTGTATGCTTGCTCAGAACTAAGGACTCAGGGAAAATGTTCCTCTTCCATTGTGGGGATAGAACATTTGTCACTCATCAAATATCCACCAGAGTGAGGAAGTCTCTTTCCTCTAAGTAGTTTTAGATGTTAGCTAATGCTTGATCTGAATTGCCATTACATTCCCCAGGTAGAGACACCAACAGTAAGTGCAAAGCATCTTGAACATGAGGACGACAGGTATAATGATTTTTTTTTTTTTTTTTTTTTTTTTTATAGAGCCCATCTGGCAACTACCCACTTGGGCATAAGTCGCCGAAAAACACGACAGCCTAGAATTAGGCTACTTTAAAGTTAAAATATGAAAACTTAACAATCAATATAAATTTGAAAAACTTAACAATCGAAGCAATCTCCGGCAGCGGGGGGAGGTCCCCCTCACCCCGGTGCAGGAGAGTGCAATCTAAAACAAAACAATAACAAAAAAAGGAACCTTAAATAAAGGGGAGAAGGCCGGCCTCCCCCAAAAAGTCAATAAGTCCACCAGTCATGGTGCACACACTCGTCCCGAGTACAAGGGACAGGCGGTAGCGACCCCGCCCATCCCGGTACCGAGACAGGTATCGTGCGCGAAGATCACCCAGACTGGGACATTCGACAAGAATATGCCGAACAGTCTGGGGGACGACGCAGTCGTTGCAATAGGGCACATGCGAGCGCTCCACCAAGTAACGATGCGTCACACGAGTGTGTCCGATTCGAAGACGACAGAAAGCAACCTGAAGCCGCCGCGGCATTAGGGGATAGGTCCATGGGAACAGTCGCGGCGCAATGGCACGCAACTTTAAGTTCCCCTCGACCGTCTCCCATCTTCTTTGCCAAGCAGTCCGAAGAGCTGCCCGTATTCCTGCCATGTAGTCGGTGTGAGGAAGAGCGAAACGCTGGTCCGGTCGCAGAGTCCTCGCGGACTCTTTGGCGCCCTCATCGGCGCGCTCATTCCCCGCAATTCCTACATGTCCAGGAACCCAGCAGAAGATAATCTCGACATCTGCCCGGCTCGCCAAAACCGTGGCGTCACGGATTTCGCGAACCAGGGGATGCGGAGATTCCAATGCCCCGAGAGCACTCAGGGCGCTTTGTGAGTCGCAATAAATCACAATCCGGTCTCCGAACCGGGCACGTCGCGTAATCTCCCGTACCGAGTGGTGTATTGCCACCAGCTCGGCCGTGAAGACAGATGCAGCGCCTGGTAGAGCCCCGCTGACTTCAAACAGAGGGGATACGGCGTGGAAGCCGACCCCCTCTTGGGACTTGGAGCCATCCGTATACACTGGCACGGTACCAGCGTGACACGATGTGTGCTCCAAAAAGATCGAACGCAATACTCCCGGCGCAGTACAAGCTTTGGGAGCAGAGGCGTGGCGACAAATAGCCAAATGTGGTACCCTCCAGGGTGGCGTCCTGGGCAGAACCAGGGGCGCCACCGGCCCGAGAGCTATATCTACCTCTCGAAGGAGTTTCCTGGCCCTAAACCCAAAGGGCTTAGGGTATGACTGGCGTCTCTCGGCGGCATAGGCACCATCGAGATCAGCTGCGGATGCAGTGAGAGCTGTTGGCGACTGGGGGAGGCGCCGGGCTCGCGCGTACAGGCGAGTGATGCACTGCACGCGGCGCAGAGCGAGTGGCATCTCCCCAGCATCGACCAACAGGCTCTCAATGGGGGAAGTGCGGAAGGCACCGGTCGCAAGGCGAAGGCCGGTGTGGTGGATCGAATCCACCTTCCGCAATAAACGCTCGGCTGCGGATGCATAAAACTCGCATCCGTAGTCGAGCTTCGAGCGAACAAAGGATCGATAAAAAAGTAAGGCGGTAGCCCTATCAGCGCTCCAAGCGCTGAACGTCACGGAACGGAGAATGTCCATGGCGCGGGTACAAGAGACCCTAAGGCTGCGAATGTGAGCCTCCCAGGTGAGGCGTCGGTCGAATACAAGACCAAGGAAACGGTGCGACTCAACCACATCCAGGCGCACCCCATTAAGAAACAAATCTGGGTCGGGGTGAAGCCGTGGATGGCGGCAGAAGTGCACCACCTTAGTCTTGGCCAAAGAAAACCGAAACCTGTGCGCTTCGGCATAGCGAGAGACGCGGTTCAATGCCTGTTGGAGTCGGCGCTCCAGAGTTGGCATCTGGGCCGCGCCAAAAGAGATCGAAAGGTCGTCCACGTAGAGCGTAGCGAGAACATCTTCCGGCAGCACCGAGGTGATGCCGTTGATGCTCAGGGCAAAGAGTGTGACACTGAGGACACTTCCCTGCGGGACACCCTCTTCCTGCTCCTTTGGGCCGGAGAGGGCTCCCCCCACCCGTACGCGGAATCGACGATCTCGCAAAAATTCAGATATAAACATTGGGAGGCGTCCCCTCGCCCCCATCGTGTGGAGAGTCTCCATGATACCGTATCGCCATGCGGTATCATAGGCTTTCTCCAGATCAAAAAACACCGTGGCGTAGTGCTGTCTACGAAGGAAAGCCTCGCAGACGGCATTTTCCAGTCGGAGCACAGCATCCGACGTGGAGTGGAACTTACGGAAGCCGCACTGTGCAGAAGACAGATGGCCTCCGCTGTCCAGGAAATAGGCTAATCTAACATTTACCAATTTCTCCATCAACTTGCACACGCAAGAGGTTAGAGAGATTGGGCGGAAACCGGTCGGAGTAGAGTGATCTCTCCCCGGCTTGCGAAAGGCGAGCACAGTAGCGATTCGCCAGGAGTCTGGGAGGAGACCTTCCACCCAGATCCTGTTGAACAAATCTAATAGAAAGGCCATGCCTCGCTCACCCAGGTGTCGAAGCATGGCGTACGGGACATCGTCCGGACCATGGGCGGTGTCCGCGCACGAAGCGAGAGCGGAACGCAACTCACTCACAGTAAACTTGTCGTTGAAGGGTTCTCCGCCTCTGGAGGTAAAGTCCAGCCGGCGGCCTTCCGCGACATCACGACGTGCATTGAATGCTGGCGGAGCAGCATCACGGCTAGAGAATGCGGAAAAAGCGGTCGCTAAGGATTCCGCCACGGACGCGGGGTCCGAGATTGCGGTCCCATTCTCCTGGAGAACGGGAGGGGGGTCCTGCGAGAACTTGCCCCGAATCCTTTTGACTCGCTTCCACACCTCAGCTAAAGGGGTCTTCCCGTTAAGTGAAGACACGTATGCCCGCCAAGAAGAGCGGCGGGCGTGCTTCGAAATATACCGGAACCTAGCCCTAGCCCGACGAAATTCAGCGACGGTGAAATCGTTCGGGCGGCGCTTATAGCGCATGTAGGCATAACGCTTCTGTTTGAGGGCCGTCTCACACTCGGCCGACCACCATGGGAGTGGTCGGCGTGCAAAACGGCCAGACGTCCTAGGAATAGTAGTCAGGCCCACGGCGATGAGGTTGCCGGAGAAGAACTCGACGGCCTCATCTACCGACCTAAACTCCTTGACTGAGATAGAGAATTCAGTCATTTCCTGAAATGCAGGCCACCGCGCCCGCGCCAAGCACCACCGAGGTGGTCTCTCAGGCGGCAGTTGCCCTGAAAATGATATTTGAATGGGAAAGTGATCACTACCATGGAGGTCATCGACCACCCCCCAATCAAAATCAGGCTGTGCATCCGAAGAGCACAAAGATAGGTCAAGGCAAGAAAATGAAGCGGTTCTCGGACAGTGATGCGTAAACTCATCCACGTTTAGGACACCCATCTCAAGCTCTTCGATCAGATCGGCAAGGACTTGTCCCCTGGGATTTATGGTGTAATCTCCCCAGAGAGGATGCCTGCCGTTCAGATCTCCAAGCAAGAGATAGGGCCTCGGCAACCGTGCCACGACGCGGCGAAAGTCCCCCGCGTCGAAGTCAGCTGACGGTGGAATGTACGCAGAAATGATAGTATACCTCCTATCCAGGTGCAGCTGCACAGCCACTGCCTGAAATGAGGTATCTAAAGAGAAAGGAAGAACGGAGACATCATGCCGGGTGTAAACCGCGCATCCCCCAGCCCGGCCGTCCCGCGGTGGTTGGGTCGCAAGACCCTTATACCCCGGGAGGGCAGGCAGGGGGCACGCGCCTAGCATGGTCTCCTGCAAAAAAATAGCTAACGGGGAACGGGATGAGGCGAGCCTCCGCAGCTCCTCCCAGCTGGCCCGGAGTCCACGGCAATTCCATTGAAGGAATATGCCCTCCAGGCCTAGCTCGGAGGAGACGCGGGGGCCCTCCTCGAATTGAAGACCCTCACGGGAATGGCCGTACGCTTCCCGGGGGCAGAACCCCGGGCGCTGTTGGCCGGACAAAGCGCTGAAAGCGCTGTCGCCTTCGAGGACTTATTGGGGGAGGTTGGGCTCGCCATGCGAGTCTTTTCCTCCCTCCGCCTCGAAACTTTAGGCGGGCGTTGCGGCTTCGGAGGCGGGGGGCCCTCTTTTCGAGGAACCACCGTCTCCGAGCCACTCGCTCCACCTCGGGGCGTGGGCAAAGGGGCCGAAGCTCCTTTGTTGCTGTCCTCCTTTCGGGGAACAGCTTTAGGAACCCCGGAAGATGGCCTAGCGACCATCTTCAGGGGTGTTGCCTCCTGTGAGTCTAACGACTCGGTGGAGGCGCGTGGCCGTTTCGCTTTACGCGAAACGGTCACGCTGGGGGAAGAGGGGGGAGCCCTGGTTTTAGCCGGGGCAGGGTATGAACCCTTTTTGCCGCCAGCTTTACCAGGGGAGCGTCCAGGTTGGGTAGAGCCCACAGAAGGGCTCCGAATGGGCGCGGAAACAACCGTGCTCGTTGGCCTGGATGGGCCAGGAGCAGAGGGTGCCTTTCTAACTATTGAGGCATATGACGTCCCAGGCAGAGCCGGGCGCGCCAGGACCAAGTCCTTTGCCTCGCGGAATGAGAGTCGATCCTGGGCCTGAACGGCCAGGATTTCTTTCTCAAGGAGATATGCACCACATTGCTTCGAAGAAGCAGGGTGCGGCTCTCCGCAATTGACACACTTGGCCACACACGATTTGGACTTATCGTGTGCGACCTTGGAGCAATTTACACAGACTTCGGGTGACCCCGATTTTGCACGTCTACATGATCGATTCGTATGGCCGAAGCGGTGGCAGTAATAGCACCGCCGCGGCAGTGGCACGAATGCCTTCACGCGGTAGCGGTACCAACCGGCACGCACCGACTCAGGGAGCTTGTCACAGTCGAACGTGACGAAGAGTGTAGGGGTGGGTCTCGAGGCCCCTCCCTGTTTTCTCATCACACGTTCGACCTTGACCGCCCCATGGTCGGCCAGCTCTAGGGTGATGTCCTCAATGGAGTAGTCAACGAGTTCCCTCGCATAAACTACTCCTTTCACAAAGTTCATGGTAGAGTGCGGCGTCACACTCACCGGGGTGCCATGAAGTGTCCGAAGAGCACTTATCTTGGCCGCCTCGGCGGGATTCGCCGCATTCGCCAGAAGGCTCCCGTCCGAGAAACGGGTTACCTTCGGCTCTCTACCAATTGCACTAGCTAATCCTCTCCTCTGATGGATCATGTTGCCCTTGGACAACATGGTGCCATCAGTGGAGCGAATAACGAGGAAGCGTTTGAAGCCAGCGGGCTCGAAAACGCCAGGTAACCTCTGAATCAGGGGCCCCGATGTCATCGAGGCTCCGCCCTGTGCATTCTTGGTCTTAGTCGTAGTCATGGGCTCCGCACACGAGGGGGTAGAGGGGCCGGATGTGCCGATCTTGGCTTGGTCGCCTACCAAAGTGGCAGCAGACCCATCCGTCCCCGCAGCCCCCGCGGATGGAGAGGAGCCCCGAGTCTTCTTCGTCTTTTGAGTCTTTTTAGTCTTTTTCTTTTTAGGAGAGGAGGGCGGGGAATGAACCCGCTTTTCACCTCCGCCGGCAGAAGTCCCCAGGCCAGATGGACCAGCCTCAGCCAGGTCCCTCTCCGAAATGGAGAAGGTCCTGGTTGTCGTAGGGGCACCTGTCGGAGGAGATCCCTCCCCTCCTTCTACTGCCTCGGAGCCCTCAGCCATTTGAGGAGGACCTTGCATAGGGGCGGATTCGGGTTCGGTGCTTGGCGCCGAGCCCGAATTCCCCCCCATGGAAGGCCCTACCGTCTGGGGCTGGGTCTCCTCAAGGACCATGTCTATCACAGGAGGGGCCTCCAGTTGGCCATCCCCTCCCAGGACATCGCAGGTCCCCTTGGCAGTATTGTCACTAGTCAGGTGGTGTGGGGAGGCACAGGCCTTGACCCCAGCAAGGTTCAAAATTCTTGCCAGCAGGTCTTTTGAGGGAAGCGACCGAAGGGGCCTGGCTTCCCTCTCCCCCCTAAGGGGGTTTGCCCTACCGAGCCGCTTGCACGAGGGGCGGTCGGCAATGGGCTGCCTGCTGGCTTTCTTGGCAGTCCCCTTAGAAAGCAAAGGAGGGACTGCCGCTGGAGATAGGGAGGTGCCCGAAAGCACCTCCAGAGAAGGGGGTGAGGGGGAGTCCCCTACACCCGTAGGCGTAGGAGAGGAGTAAGCCTCCTCTCCGGTTAAAGAATTATGGAGGGTCCCTTGCGCAAGCACAAGGGGGGGGACCTCCATTTTCTCGGTGGAGCTGCCCGAGGGCGGCTCCGTAGATGTTTTTGGGGAAGTTGGGGGTTGGGGTTTTTGTTTTTTTTCATACATGGGCATGGTGACCCTCTTTTGATTACAGGACGCAATAGCTCATCACCTCTCGCAGTTGCCCGCACTGCGAGAGGTGCTTACAAGCCCGGCAGAGCCAGGCGCCGCCATTCGGGACCACCCCTCCCGCCTGGTGGCCTGGCAGTCCTTCGGCATGGCGGCTCCACCTTGGACACGGCGTAAAAAATATAGGTTGTGAAGAGGAGAGGAAAAGGGATGTGAGGAAGATGTGGGTGGGGATGAAGCAGGTTGTTAAAAAAACCCCATCCCGAACCGGAGCTGAGGGGTTAGGGAACAATGTCCCCTCCCCCCCTCAGCCCCGATCCGGGGTGGTTGGCTTGAGAAGAAGGTCAGCATTCTACCCTGTGAAATTAGAGGCTGACCAGAGAAAGTTGTGGGAGAGGTTGTATGAAAAGCGACGAGGTAGGGGAGAAATCGGGCTATCTGAAGGAAGGAAGAGAGGCTAAGCTGGGGCCGGACGGAGCGCTGGATCCCGTCAGCACGGCGGCCAGGATGGCAAATCGCCGCGCCCCTTACGGGGAGGTATAATGAAAGTAGAGATCTTTATGGGAGCCAATTCACTGATTTAAAGTCCAGTTTTCCCTAGTGTCACAGAAAAAATCAGAATAGAGCCTCCAAGGAGAGAGTTGTTCCCTTATTGACAATGTGCCTCCCTAATGTTTAAGTGTAATCATGCATTAGTAGTGGATAAGCATAGTATACACACTGATAATTAATGAAAAACAAAAGCTTTTAGAGAATGACTATTAATTCACAAGAGTAGTTTCTTGGCATCACACTCCATCCTTCAACTGCACAAAATATTGCCATAACCCATTCCTTATATAGTTGTACAAAATAAGAGAAAATACAAACCCAATAAATGAAAGAAATATGCCAGCCAAGGCTATCAATTCCATCATGTACAAAGTATTTAATCCAAGCATAGATGAAAAACATAAGAGAGTTTTTTGCCCCTGAAGACATTCTCGGACAGATCTTGCATTCCCAATCTGTGAATGTGCAGGTAAAATCCCATTTTCACTGTAAAGACCTGCAAATGTGAGGGATGTTATAGTTATTATATGTTGAAACAGTTAAATGAGCAACTTATCCATTTAAATGTCAAGAGTAAAAGAAAAATTGGAAATTCATAGGCAGGGATGTCACTGAAAATGACATCACATGCAAAAAAACATCAAGTCTACTTTTATTAAGATACATTTAGAGCCACAAGGAATGCATTCAAACAAATTTTGCTAATCTATTTTACTTCTAAATTCCCAGAGTTGAAAAGATAAGAGAATAGTAAAAATTTTATACTAAAAGAAAAAATCTCTTGGGCCTTTACTATTTGTATAACAATTTTATGCATAACAAAATCCACCATAGTCTATCAAGGGTCATTGAGTCAATCTAACATCCACTGTGTTGGACCCAACATCACTCAATAAACTGCATCCACAGGATTTTGACCAGAATACCATATCAATGTCATCAACAATTAAGTCTTGCCAAAAGATTAAACATATAGCTACAATGTATACTAATATTGAAATTACAATATGTATGAATTTATGCCTGAAAACAAAAAAAAAGACAATCTCTCTCTCTCTCTCTAGAATTGAACTTTCCTCTATTGGTGAAATATTTTTTAAAATTCAATCAACACCTTTGTGCTCAATACATCAAACTAATTAGGATAAGACAAATCCATTTTCTCTTGACTAACATAAAAAAATTATAATAAACTTTCAAAACTTCTAGGTCACTATCATTTAGTAGCTTTATGATTGTGGCATATATTGCACTTAATCTATAATGAATGGTGAATGATGGTATGAACACTGACCGATTCTCCAGATTTTCTTTGATTTTTTTTAACACTTCACCCTTAAGTCTTGGCTTTATACCCTCCATTTCTCCTTTTGATGTGATGAAAAGTGTAAATGATTGAAGGATATAAAGAAATTTGAATATTTTTTATTTTTACTTGTCATTTGTTATTTAATTTCTTTTTACAAGATTTGCAGGTCAATGAGTCAAAATAAATTCAATTTCCTCAAAGAAATGCTGTACTAGTCTTGATAGGAAGGTTGGAGTTTGAAGGAAAGTTTGACAATACCAGGCTGATATACAGTCAAAAAGTATCCCCATAATACAGTAAACCCTCGATATAACAAACCAAATTTCCTGGCCAAACTCCATAGGATTGAACAGGCAAGCGTTACGACCAGCCTGAGTGAGTGTTGGTGTGTCACATGTCTCCTTATAGTATAAGGTTCGTATCAATACTATGTTGTGTAGTCCACTTAACTTTATTAGTAATTACATACGTATTACATATCCATAACAAACTTAGTTCGTTATTTCCATTGCTTTTAACGCCCATCAGGTTTAATGAATGACTCCCCACCCCATATAGTTTGTTATATTGAGGGTTTACTGTATTTGTAAAAGTTGTAGAGGAAAGATTGATGGAAGGAATTAATCTAATTTTATGGCTTCTTCTGGTGAGTCCAACAAGGGCATTGGAAGGAAAATTTTAAGGCTAGAAACCAACTTAAATTTGATAGAGACTCAAGACTTCTGTCAATCTCAAATCCTCTAAGCGAGCCAATGACTCTCACTATCATTTCCTTACCCATCTTCACAGTACATATGCCTTCTCTCCTCTTCCCTGGAACCTGATGTCACAATGTTAATGTGAATATCTTTGTTCCATAGGCTCCACTTTTGGTTATTTAATTCCATAGTTCACATGCATGATCTTTGCCAAAATTGATTTTGAAGAATTGATCCAGCATTGTGGCATTTTTTGTCTAATCATCTAGTGTTGCCAGAAATTAAAATCTCTGAAGTACTTATCTCAGTGCTCTTTACATGACACGAATGGAGGAAAACAAATTATAAAACTATACCTAGGTTAGGAAATGTCATTCCATTATAAAAAAAGTTAAACAACCCTAAAAAAAATAGGCTAAACTGAAGTCATATCAAAGAATCTGTATTTATTTTTCTGTGCAAATAAGTATTTTTTGATATAAAAATCCCCTAAACTTCTCAATTGCACAGAAAAATAATAAAGGTAATTTTTCAGAAGTACTCAGGGTGAGAATATGACACAAATATTTTCACATTGAAAAACTGTCAAAACCCAATAGAAAGAATAATGAATCCAAATATTAATAGCGCATTGACTTATCTGAATGGTCCATAGTTTTATAGATCGGGACTAAGTTAAGGGTGGTAATGGTACATAGTTATTTAAAGTAAACAAGGGTTTATTGAGGCCACCTCTTCATAGTGGACAGAATTATAATATAATTAACTTAGTTGGAGCCACATTAAGCAACTGCTATCCATTCTCACATAATTAGCATGCAGAACCTAAGGATCTCAAACTATTCTCATAATAAACCTCAGTCAGGTCCCTCCCTTCTTTAATGAAGTAACTTATTTTTACAGAGTGCATCCCTCTTATCTGCCCATGCAACTAACTTATCCAAATTACCAATTGCTCAACTGGCATGTTAACTACTCTTAGATACTGTGTATCCTCTGCAGTTTATTTTTTTAAATCTTTTATTATATCATTAATAAGCAGTGAAAAGTAAAGGACAAAATATTTGCACATCAGGTTTTTTCTCACTAACATAAGCTAGCATGTCCTCTATTTCTAAGACTTCTAGCATTTGAGTAAAACCTATTAAAGCCCTAATTTTTCCTGATAATAATTTATATGCTGCAATCCCTGTGCTTAATTGCCCTTACCACTAACACTAACCATTTACTGCCATTGAAGATGTAACCAATATGATCATACTCTTTCCACAACACATCTACCGCATTACTCATCAAGAGAGGAAATAACGAAGTGATTTGATTGATGGTTCGGATGGAAGTCTGAATAAGGAAGTGGCTAGAAGTCGATTAATTGGTAGGTAATTTGAATGAGAATAGGAGGGGTGAATATACATAGTTAGGACAGAGAGTTAGAAATAGGAGTCTGACTGAAACGTTTGTGCTGGGTGATACTCAGACTAGATACCTACTTAGATATAAAAAATTGAGTGCAAGTACTTGGAATAGTTTGAGCATTTGTTTGCCAGGTCTGTTTGAGAAGTAAGAGGGGCTGTTAGCTTGCTGTGCAAGTGATGTAATGATTACATGGAGTGAATGATGTTTAGTGGGTTTGTTAAGAGTTAAGGAGAGAGGTAGGTACTAAGATTTGGTGGTCAATATATTAATAATCCTATCACAACTTTATCCTTTCCCTCCTTAACATCTAGCCATAATGAATGAGTTAGCGTATATTTTAATTGTAGTGGTTTCACTACACTGGAGATCATCTCTAATATAAATAATCACCCTTACTCCTATTCTTATCTATATGAAATATTATAACCATCAATCTGAACCTCAGGTCTAAAGTTCTTTCCTAGAAAATCAAGCCATGACTGTTATTGCAAATATCAAAATTCTCTCCACTCACTCGCACTCTTAACAAATCCATCTTATTTCTTATGCTCCTACTATTTGTGTAGTATATTTTCAATGTATTGCTCTTTATAGTCTTATCATTACTACACTACCTTCCCAATTCTCTGCTCATTTCCCCACCTGTTGCTCTCCAAATTCATCTGAATGCCCTCACCCATACTGCCTCATCCTACTTACCCTGATAGCCTATACCTATACTTTCCTTGAAACAGTCACCCAACACTTTCACACCTTTGGGACTCAAACACAACCCATCCATTGCATACAAATCCTCCCTTAAAAAAAACCCCTCACTTTGTATCCAAAAACCCTAGACCCAAACTAATGCACAATACTATCACTCATTTATCCCAACTGTGCACGACATCCACTCACTGCCTACTCTAAGCCTAGGTAAAATTCCTAACACTACACACTTCCTACTACGATCCCAAAACTTTCCTAATGAATCCCTATATCTAGACACTAGTTCCCTGTGATAGAACGGTCTGATGCCGCTTTGATTCAACCTCTATCACATGTTAAAACACATGCTTACCCACGTGTATCCTGCGAGAGGAAATTGAAGGCGCGTTATCGCCCATCATAGCCAATGTTTAATCAAGGAGGTCCACTCCCCCGTTTTGCCTCCATGCCTCATTCTCGCCAGATTGAATTAGGCTTATGGGCAGATAAGATATTTTCCCAGGCGCCACCGGGACATTCCCTTGAAGTCCCCTACGCCATGGGGATGGCTCCAGCTATTTATACCATAGCTTTTCCCAATTGAAGCAGATCCAGATTATCTTTGCGAGGCATCACGCCGATCCAGTCTCCCTTGTGCACCTAGGAACTCTGCCGAGAAAACCCTTATAGAAGAGGACAATATCCCGAGTGCCAAGGTTCGTGCCCTTTGAGACGCCAAGTCAACAAGGCCCCCCCCTCCCTGTTGTTCAGAAAGAGAACAACATTAGAACAGCCATTGTTCTTTGAGCCCATTCGACAAGAAACGGTTCTCACCCCCCCCTGTTGTTTAGAAAGAGAACAACATTAGAACATTGTTCTTCAAGCCCGTTCGTCAAGAAACGGTTCTCATTCCCAAGACATCACATCAGGATAATTTAATTCCCCTTTTTTAACATTCTTCAAGAGAACGCTCAGTTACAACAATAACCTCCATTGTTCATCTAGAACATCTCCGATATCCTGCCACAAGGATCGCTCATACTTCCGAGCCCCACTTCGCTCTCACTCCTCAAAGACAGTCCTTCCCCCTCATTAAGGACAACCCCCCGTAGAACCCCTTCTCCGGAAAATCGCCAGTTGGATCGAAGATTTCTTCCCATCACCTTCCTCTGCACGACAACCTTGTATTTACGTAAGCTAAGCATTAACTTTAATCATTTAACCTTTTGTCAATGCAACTCTGTGCTTTAAACGGTTTAGCGAACCATTCCCCCTTTTTTTTTGCAGTTTTAAATCTCTCCAAATCTTAATCCTCAGATTAGTCAGATATTCCCATGACCTTTTTCATTTCCTGTGTTTCTCCCAATTTTAATCTCCATTTATGTAAACATTTTCCGTGTGTTGTTTGATAGTTTATTTAATAAAACTATTTTATTAATGGTAGCCATATAATTTATCCTTATGCCCCGTTCCACTTCTTAAGTATATTGAAGATAAATAAGCCTCTCTAGCCCCCCCCCCGCCTTTTGAACTAACCTCGGTCGATCAGATTACCACGCACTCGAAATATAGAATAATTCCATCAACGAATAGTTATATATAGTATATCGTCAGGAGCCTATTCTATGACATTCCCCAACCTAGTTTTCTTATGTCCATCAAATGTAAAATAACAATTGCATCCATTTCAGACCTACAATCACTAGGTACCCATTTCTTTCCTCCCTTCACTACCATCTTCAGGAGCCCTACTCCTAGCTAATGCAAATGGGCTAACCTTACAATCTCCATAATTTCCCTTGGGCGTAGTACCGAGATCCCTCCTAAGCTCAATAACTAACTGCTCCAACTTAGCTATTCTTTCCGCAGCCCACACATAACAAAAGCAGTCCCCACTCATACCATTCCACATCCAGCACAAACATCACAAGACATGCTCAGCCTCAGTCATCTACCTTTCAACTCAATGCACTCAGCCATTTTATCTAATTAAATTGAATTAAAAAAAGAATAAATGCACTTATAAAGTGAAGGAGCAGCACACAAATAGCCAATTTATTTACATACACAATTTAAACTATCACTTCAAACTTATGATGAATATCAAATCCGTCCAGAGAGCTTCAAATGCAACCTTCTAGAAGGCCGCCAGGTAGCTTTTCTACTTTTTATAATTGGAGATTAAAACAAAATGTGTTTAAATAATTTACTACCATTAACCTAAATCATAGTTAAATTAAGGTAAGCTTTAAGAAGAGCTGCTCAGTTATTTTTCACCCCATAATGAATGTAAATCTTTTGTTCAACATGCATGAATACATCGTTGATTCGCCTGGAATTTAAAGTATTTAATTCTAAGTAGCTTAAATATTAGAGAAAATACAAATAAAAAAGTAAAGAATAAATAACAAAATAGTCTAACAAATTGAGGATTTTAGTGAAAAATTTTTTTTAGCTATGTTCATTTGAAACCTTCGGCCTTTCAATTTAAAACCATTGTTATGTGTGATACCATGGTCATACTTTAAATAAAATTCATAATTTACTTTTTCAAATTTATTTAAAATTTTGAATATTTTGATAAGCTCTAGCAATTCTAATTCTCCTTTTGGTAAAGTTAAAGACAAGCTCTTGGCTGTGATTGTGCTTTCGTCCTTTGTTCCAAAATCTTTCGTCGTACTTGTTCCTGAGGGCAAGCAGAGTGCCCTCCCACCCATATAGTAATTAATAGCCTGGCTGGAAACTGGCTTCCAGTAACCAAACACATAAGTATATGAATAAACAAATGCATATACAAATAATCTATAATGCTTACCTAGTTAAATAACATAAGAGGTTAAGAGACTTGTCTTGTATTTCTCGCATTTCAACTCCAACGATGAATAGATGAGTAAAACTCTTGATGCAACATTCAAATTGTACACTCAAAAATAATTCTACCTACCTACCTTCTACCTTCTCTGGTTTTGCTGAAAGGCCCTCTGGTCAACTTCCCATACAGAAGGATTATCAGCTAGCGGACCTTCTTTTAAGTTTTGATTAACTTTTTCAATATTATATTTCAATCATAATATAATCTTACTACAAGTTATACTTTAAACTCTGGTCTGATAGTCTGAGTTTCCAGTTCATATGCTTTAACAAAAAGGTGAGTTTTTAGTTTTTTCTTGAATTTCATCATATTCAATTCTCCTGTCAGGAAAGCAGGCAGAGGAACCATATTGAAAAGTTCTTTTCCAGTAGCTGGTATTCACTCTTGGAATAAATAATTTCAATCTAGTTTCTCTGATATTTTCACCACCTGTATTCAGTATTAGCTTGGATCTTAGGTAGGTAGGTTCTCCAGTTTGTAATGTATTGTGAGTCATGCAACATATCTTATAGGCTATTCTAGCCTTGATTGGAAGCCAATGTAAGTTTATCAATGCCGGAGTCGCTCTTTCCTCTCTCATAATTGTTCCATGAATAAGTCTTGCTGACTCATTGAGAATTAGCTGCAGTTTTTGAAGTATTTTGTTAAGTTCAAATATAAAGAGTTTCAATAATCCTCCCTGCTAATTACCTGGTTTACTATTAGCATTTTCTTCATACATTTGGTAGTCAAATATTTTCTGTTAAAAAATGTGTTTCTCAGTTGATAATTGCAGCTTTTAATGACTGTGTTGATTTGTTTTTGCATTGTTAGATTCTCATTTAGCATGATGCCAAGGTCCTGTTGCCTCATATCCTTGTGTTACCTGTGATGGATGGTGGCAGTATACAGTGTGGCCTGTGCGATACATGGTGCCATGGAGCTGAAGCCTGCTCAGGCATTTCTGCTCCTTTTTTCATCATGATCATCAGCAATAAAGGCAGGGGTATCAAATTTGCATGCCCTCCATGTGATGAATCTGCTAGTAACTGCCCTCATACAGACTCCGCACAAGGGTGGCAAATTTTCAATCAAGAATTTAAACCCTGTTGTTGAGTCTGTTTTGTTCAGGCTAGTTAATTTAAATAGTCTGTTTAATAAAGTTCATTTTGTACATAATTTTTGTATCACTAATAATATTGATTTAGTTGGAGGTACCGAAACTTGGCTCTCGCACTCCATTAATTCCTCCGTAGTTGACATTCCAGGTTATCAGTTTTATATAAATTTCTCACCCTCTAATTCTGCAAAACATGGTGTTGGACTGTATATTAATAAATCATTCAAAATCTCCCAAATTTATAATAGTCATCCAAATAAACTTGGCATTCTGCTTCATGATTTCAATCTTCATGTTATAGTAGTGTACAGGCCACCTAGTTTCTCTCTCCTGGATAATGTAGAGTTGTTGTCCTTCTTGGATTCTTTTTGCACTGGAAAGGATGTGATTTTGATGGGTAATTTTAACCTACCCGATATTGACTGGTCAGGTTTGGTACCTCTGGCTCATTATTCCCTCTCTAGTTCATTTCTTGATTATGTTTAATTCTTTGGGACTTACTCATGGGTTATGTTCCCCACATTTATCCGATCTAATAATGTGCTAGATTTGGTTTTTACATCTTGACATGATAAAGTATCTGAACTTTTCTGCACAGAATCTCTCCCTGGCTACGAACACATTGATATTGAGTTCTGCTGATCGGTAGTTTCAAATCAGGTTATTCCTGACTTGCCTGTTAAGCTGTTTGATTGGTATGATGGTAATTATCGATTGCTCAATGACTTTCTTTCATTTGTTGATTGGGATTCTGAATTTTTTTATTGTAACATTGAGATGCGCTACAATCAATTCTTGTCAGTTCTTCACTCTGCATCTTATGAAGAAAGGTTGAAGGAGTTAAATATGTTTTCTGTTAGGGGTAGGTTTCTTAGGGGTGATATGATTCATAACCTATAGGATGTTTACTGAGTGTGAGCAGGATACTTTTCAAGAATTTTTTGAATTCTCAGGTATAAATTTAACAAGGGGTCATGAGAAGTTATTAAAAAAAAGAGGTCTTGGTTGAATATTTGTAAGTACTTTTTTAGCCAAAGAGTAGTAAACTTTTGGAATGATTTGCCTGCAGTTACTCATGTGGGATTTTTAAGGATAGGTTGGATAGATACATGGATAGTTTAGAAATTATTTAACATGGGACTGTATGGTCTGCATAATTTATTGTCACTTAGAAATATTGCTCAGCACTGACTTGGGCTCTATGGTCTATAAATTGTGTATATAGTTAGGTTTGTAAATTTGTAAATATTTGACATCAGGCTTTGGACGAAATAGTGTTAACTGGGATATGTATATAAACTTAAGGTCTACCTTGACAGGTCCCATTACTAGGGCAATTACTGGTACAGGCTTTAGTCTTTCTCTTCAAGAGGATGTTAATTTGCTTTTTCATAGGAGTAGATCTTGGGGCCTTTCTTTTTCTGTTAATAAATGTGTACATATTCGCTTTAGTAGATCGATTTTTATCCCTATAGGAGAGTATTTCATTGGTGATTACCCTATTTCTTTAAAGAGCTCTGTGAAAGATTTGGGAGTCCTTGTCGATTCTTCAATAAAATTTCACCTGCATGTGAAGGAAACTTTCTGTAAGAACAATGGAGTAGCCAATAATATTCTTAAAGGCACAATTTGTAGGTTAGCTAAGTTTATAGTCCAAGTGTTCATCACTCATATTCGACCTATTATTGATTTTGGCTGTGCAGTGTGGAATACTGGCTATATTTGCAACTTGCACTTGTTGGAGTCTATACAAAGGAGATGGATAAAAAAGATTTGGGGGATTTTCTGATCTTTCTTATGTTGATAGATCATCTAATTTGGGCCTGTTCTCCATCAAAGGACGCCTTCTCCATACAGACCTAATTATGTTTTTAATTAAAAATTGTTAATGATTATCGTTTTCAGATTTTGAATGTCCTTCGACCTTTGGAGTTTCTTCTTCAGGCCACAAATCCTCAGTTTTGTTTTATCTTTGTTGAGTTTGGGAAATTTAGGTAAACATGTAGACGAGCTGCCCCCGCCGGAAAAATAATTTTACATAAGAACATAAGAACATAAGAAAAGAAGGAGACTGCAAAAGACCATTCATGGCCTACACTTGGCAGCTCCTGTTCCATTCAACACACAAAAGATTTCTTACCAGAGAAAAGTCATCAACATTGTCACCCTTTACAGGAGTTCGTCAGATCTAATCTACAATATACATAAAATGCATCCAGAGGATTATGTCCATTCATGCAACCGCAAAATATAATCTTCCCACTCCTTAGAAAAATATATACATATGTACATAAAAAAAAGTCAGTCCCATCTAGCAGCTTCATCCATATATTTATCTAATCTATTCTTAAAACTACCCAGAGAGGAGGCTTCTATCACATGTCTAGTGAGCCTATTCCATTCATCTACCACACGATTTGTAAACCAATTCCTCCCAATCTCCTTCCTAAACCTATACTTATCAAGCTTAAACCCATTGCTACGTGTCCTGTCATGTTCACTAAGTATAAGAACCTTACCCAGATCCCCTTTATTATATCCTTTTACCCATTTGAAGACTTCAATCAATTCCCCTCTGACTCTTCTCCTTTCCAATGTATGTAGATTTAGTTTTCTGAGCCTTTCACCATAAGGTAAGTTCCTTAGCCCACCAATCATCTTTGTCATCCTTCTCTGCACAGACTCAAGCAAATCAATATCCTTCCTATAATATGGTGACCAAAATTGTACTGCATAGTCTAGATGAGGCCTAACTAGCGCCAGATACAGTTTTAGAATGACTTCAGCACTCTTATTGCTTACACTCCTCCTAATGAATCCCAATATCCTATTAGCTTTATTCTTAGCATTTAGACATTGCTTTCTAGGACGAAGGTCTGAACTTACCAAAATACCCAAGTCTCTCTCACAATCAGTCCTCCCTAAAATTCTGTCATTTAATTTATAACTATTCAATGGATTATTTCTACCTATACTAAGTACACTACATTTGTCTATGTTAAATTTCATTTGCCATTTCTCGGCCCAATTGTTCAGAATGGTCAATTCCTCCTGCATTACAACAGCATCAGAATCAGCCCTAATGGCCCTACCTAGCTTAGTATCATCAGCAAATTTACTCAGGTCACTACTTATACCTATGTCAAGATCATTAATATAAATTAAGAATAGCAAGGGACCCAAAACAGATCCTTGAGGAACTCCACTGCTAACACACCCCCACTCAGATTTAACTCCATCTATACTAACTCTTTGCTGTCTGTCACCAAGCCATGACTGAATCCACCTAAATATACTGCCATCGATCCCGTGTGCTTTAACTTTGCTCAGAAGTCGTAAGTGTGGCACTCGATCAAAAGCCTTACTAAAGTCCAAGTATAAAATATCATAGTTTTCATCATTATCTGCTGCTTCATACACCTTACTATAAAAAGACAGCAAATTAGTCAGACAGGATTTACCCTTACTAAAGCCATGCTGTGATTCTTTTATCAACTTATGCTTATCCAAGTGATCTCTAATATTCCTTGCTATAATAGATTCCATCATTTTCCCTACCACTGATGTCAAACTTACTGGTCTGTAATTAGACATATTTGTTTTATCCCCTTTCTTAAATATAGGTATCACATTGGCTTTCTTCCATGCCACTGGCACAATGCCACTCTCCAATGATTTTCTAAAGATGCATGCTAGGGGCTCACTTAACACATCCTTACATTCTTTCAAAATTCTAGGAAAGAGCTCATCAGGACCGGGTGCTTTACTACTTTTGATTTTATCAATTTCCTTTGTCACTATCTCCTTTGTGATCAAGATATCCTTTAATTTCTCTTCATCATTACCCCGAAAGATCATTGACACCTCAGGTATATTTAGAGTATCCTCCTGTGTAAATACTGAGAGAAAAAAGTCATTTAGCATTCCAGCCATTGAGTCCCTATCACTCACTAATTCTCCATTGGAATTTATAAGTGGGCCTATTTTATCTCTAACCTTAGTTTTGTATAATTGATAAAAACTTTTAGGATCTTCCTTTGCCCTATTTGCCACTTTAATTTCATAATTTCTCCTTGCTACTCTAACTAACTTTTTAACATCTCTTGCTAGTTCATTATATCTCTGCCTTAAGTGATCCTCTCCATTTTTTATTTTCCTATAAATGCCCTTTTTAATGCCAATATAATGCTTAATTTTATCTGTCATCCATTTTGGGTCATTATTTTTAGTCCTAATCTCCTTATATGGAATGTTAATCATCTGACCTGTAATTAATTGCTCAATTATTCTTTCATACTCCTCTTCAATTGTAATCTCTTCCTCCTGTTGATTATTGTCTCCACTAACTGATATCATTGAATCTATTCCTGAATTGATTTCATTGCCTGGTTTCTGTACAACTGCCTCCAGGTAAGTCCTGAGCCCATTATAATTTGCTCTTCTAAAGTCAGGAATTTTAACATTGTTCATGCTACTATCAATACCATTCCATTTCATCTTGAATCTAATTTCACAATGGTCACTATTACCCAAATTTCCTCCAATCTCAGTATCCTTAATAACTTCTTCCCTATTTGTCAGAACTAAATCCAGTATATTATTACCTCTAGTGGGTTCGTTAATAATCTGCCTCAGAAAATTATCTTGGACAACATTCAAAAATTCCTCAGCCTCCTGATCACCCACAAGAGCTTCCCAGTCTATATTTCTGTAATTAAAATCGCCCATTATACACACATGCTTACTTCTACATGCCCGTTCAATCTCCTGCCAAAGAAGATTTGAAGCTTCCTTACTAAGATTTGGTGGTCTGTATAATAATCCTAAGACAAGCTTGTTTTTACTTTCCTTTACATTTAGCCATAATGACTCTGTGTTATCATCTAATTTAATTGTACTGTTTACACAACACTGGAGATTATCTTTAATATAAATAATAACCCCTCCTCCTCTCTTCCTATTCCTATCTGTATGGAACATGTTAAAGCCCTCAATCTCAACCTCAGGTTTAAAGTGATTACCTGCCAAATCAAGCCATGACTCTGTTATCGCAATTATATCAAAATTCTCTTCACTTGCTAACGCTCTTAAGAGATCTATCTTATTCCTTATACTCTGACTATTTGTGTAGTATATTTTTAAGGTTTTTTTATTATTCCCATCTTCATTGCATTGTGCTTTTTTATTCCTAGTTATCTGCTCAATCACTTGTGCATTAGTCCCCCTATAATGCATCAGTATGCCCTCTCCCCTAGCTATTCCTCTATCACTGCATCCCTTCCATTTCCTACACCTGCCCTCTATTCCTGTTATTCCCTTACCTCTAACAGCTTCTAGTTTCCCACCCGTAAGGACCTAATCACACTATCCAGCTCCCCCCATAGAACCTCAACACCTGCCCGACTAAGATGGAGCCCATCCATCGCATACAACCTCCTATTCCCGTAAAACCCTCCCCAGACATCTACAAACACCAATCCTAGCTCCTCACACAGTCCTTTCACAAATTCATTCAAACCAATTGCACGCGACAACCATTCTACCCCCACATCCAATCTCGGAAGCACACCAGAAACAACACCTTTTACCCTGCTTTTACTCATCCTTTCAACTAACCTTTTATACTGCTCACGTAACTCACATGTACCCACCTTCTTTACATCATTCACTCCCACATGCGTAATCACAACTGCATCCCGCTCACACCCAGAAACCAGCCTATCATACCTCTCACAAACATCACTTACACCAGCACCCGGCAGACAAACTCTCATTCCCTTCCACTTGCTATCACTCAACTTCCTATCTAAATACCTAATCTGAGAGTCACCCATCACTAGCACCTCAGTCATTCTCCTATTCTGTCTTGGCCTAACATTACCCTCCCTCCTGTTCTCAGTCACGCTACCACCCATCCTGCTTTCATGCACAATCACACCAGGCAAATCACTTTGACACTCTTCCTCTCTCAGGACATTGAATCTGTTAGTCAACCTAACAGGTTCTATGTCCCTCTCATTCACACACCTAACCTGTCCTAACTTATCTATCCTATCCATTTTCACCCACCATTCATCATCACTCACAACTTCCACACTGTTCCCAGTCCTAGCCCTCTCTTCCACCCTCTTAGCACTAATCTCACCCTTCAATCGCACACTTGCATCTCTTCTCACCTCAAACACCAAATCATTCAACCTTTTACATTCCCCACTCAACCTCCTAACCTGCCCTTCCAGAAAACACACACGGCATTCAGTTACATTCACTCTCCTTTCAACTCCACATACACACTACTTTCAAACGGCATGCTCTCACCATCTATACAAAAAGCCATACTCTCAGAAATTTACTAATGAAAAAGTTAACACTCACCCCCAAAAAAATTCTTGCTCAGGATTGCTGCCAGTTATCTTCCCCAAAAGTATTAATCACTAATGTATTTATTATACAGTGATTGATGTATTAAATAAATACAAGAAAAATTACATACCCAAATCAGTATTATATCCCAATCTTACAATGAGAATCAGGAGCTCCTGTAAGACAACCTTCCAGAACAAAGCCGAATCACCCGAATCAATCATTTCTGATGTCATACCCCGCCCCCAACCCCTATTATAATTTGCAAAACGATTAAAGGCGCTGACATGATGTAGTTAAAGCATTCACCTCTGTAACGTCAGAACATTATAAAAATTAGGATTATATACTGGGGGGCTATGCCCCCCGACCCCCCCAATTTAATGAAACTCAGGATCATCATAGTGCGGTCCACGCAGCGTGTTTACCCGCCCATGAGCCGTCCCCTAGAAATGTACTACAAAAACGTGAAACATTTTGGAACACAAACGAAATAGTACATCTTATCGGCCAGGCCGCTCATCTACATATTTACCGAAATTTATATCAATTGCTTGATACTAATATTTACCACTTCCAGATTTTCGACTCCCTATCATCAGTGAATTGATGGTGAATGATCTGATGGCTTTGAATTTTTCAAAATAAAATCTATTTCTAAATTCAAGCATAAATTAGCAGCTAATGAGCTTATCTTCAACTTTACCCTGCTTTCAATATTGTCATTAGCACTAAAATTATTAGAGAAATTAAATAGCTGTAAAAAAAATCATACCTGGAATTTGGAGATATAGAGAAGTGAAAGCGGCTAAATATATGCCAGACATGGAAAGCAAGAATGCATTTCTTGTGTAATAAATATCTCTCGCCATTGAGTCAAAGGCTGTAATTAAAATATTAAAACATGAAAACAAGAAAATAGAATTGTTTCAATAATATATAACTTGCCGGCAAAAGAAAAACGATATAACAACAAGAAGTTTTTAATTTTAATGTGACAGTGGTAAGTTTACATTTCTTGGGAATCAGACAGAGTCGTAGTTATCTTCACAGGGAGATTTATCTCTCTGCATACCCATTTTGGATTCACAAATTATATAAAAAGAATTATTGGACCAAATAATTAACATAAAAAGGGATAAGCGCATAATCATGTGTTGTAACTAAGACTTTTTTGTTTATTTTATTTTTGGGGAGTGTTCTTTCTCTTGCATTATAAAGGGAGGGGGGTACAACAATAAGGAGGGGGAGTATTTCAATTTTTTCTAACCTGACACTCATACCACAAAAATTATATATTTAGCGAAATCTTTGATTATTTCTCCGAAAGATCTACTTTCTAAAATAATTGTTTTAAAACGCCAATTAACGGCTAATATGGAATACAGAGACACATTGTCCATTTGCATCGCGTCATATTGTTAACAGTAACGACGTTCTGACCTTATGTCTTAATGAGGTCCTCTTGGACCAAGTCATTTTGTTGAGCCTGGTTACTTATGTTCTCGAGGGCAACTAAACTTTCTGAGAGGGTTGCCTCTCTATATATGAGAATTTGATTACTCTGTTTTCCCAATACTTGTCCAGTTGGCTCTCAAAAACCTTTACATTAGGTGAAGTCACAACACTATCAGGGAAGTTGTTCCACAGAGCCGCTATCCGTGGTGCAAAGGAGTTTTCTTTCAGGTTGAATCTCGAGTACGGGTGTTGTATCTTTATTGTGTCCCCTCTTGACTGTCTTTCATGTCGTCGCATGGGGGTGATCTGTGTACTTTGCTGTCATAGATCTGGTGGATGATCTTAAAGGATTCGATCATATCCCTCGCATTCTTCTGTACTTTAATGTGGGGATGTTCAATTTTCCCAACCTTTCCTCGTTGCTCAATCCTTCCATACTCGGTATCACCCTCGTTCCTCTCCTCTGGGCGCTTTCCATTTCCTCCACATATTTGACCTTATAAGGGTGCCAAGCTGCATTTCCATACTCCAGATTAGGTATCACCATTGACTTGCATAGCATTTTGAACATCTTGCAGTCCATGTTATCAAAGGTTCTCTTCAGGATGCCTGTGATTTTATTTGCAGTCTTGACCTTTTCTGCTATAGTTCGGCGTGGTTTTCTCGTTACTACATACCGCCATGGCTTTACACTTATCGGGATGAAATATAAGGAGCCATTTCCCAGACAATGTCATCATTGCATCCAAATCACTTTGAAGTACTTTTTTATCATCTCTGCACCTGATTTTTTTAAAAGATCTTTGTGTCATCGGCATATCTCTGATGATGCCACATACGGTAACTCATTTATGTAGAGGACCTAGGATGCTGCCCTGCGGTATGCTACTAATAACATCCTTCCACTACGAGTACTCCTCCTTTACCTTTACTTTCTATTTCTGTTGTTGAAAAACAATGTTATCCATTTGACAATAGGACCTTTTATTCCCAAACGCTTAGAGATTTTAAATGAATATTGCGGCAATATCCTAGATAGCTCTGATCACAATAAACATAAAAACCTATATTTCGTTATTCAAATCTAAATTTTTGCAGACGAACTTCCTTAAGCCTAAATTTGAGGGACGGTGGGAAAACGTGCATTAAAAACGAAAAGTTAAGAAAAATATATATTATTGAATAAACAGTTATTAATGAAAGGTGAATTTATACAGTAACAGTTTATGATTGCATTGAATTACGCGTGTGAATTAAATTTGAATGAGTTAACGAGAATGGATTTACAATTGATAAATATGGTTTGGTAATTAGAGTATAATATATGATGATAATTAGAATATAATTGGTAATTTGATAATGGTTAAATAGATTGTATTATAAGTAATTTGTAAGTAGTAATTGTTAAATAGATTGTATTATATGTAATTTGTAAGTAGTAATTGTTAAATAGATTGGATAATTGTTAAATAGTAATTTGTAAATTGAGTATAACAATTAATGATTGATAATTAGGTTGGGTAGTGTTAAATGGTTTGATAAATTAATTGCTAAATGGGAATTATAATAATTGGGAAGTTGATTGGCAATTAGTAATTGATTTATAGTTGATAAATAGTAATTGGTAAATATTGGTAATTTGATTGGTAATTATTAATTGGTAAATTGTTTGATAAATAGTAATTGGTAAATATTTTGATAAATATTAAATAGATTATAAATTAGTAAATGGATAAATAGTGATAAATCGTTTGATAAATATTAAATAGATTATAAATTGGTAAATGGGTAAATAGTGGTAAATCGTTTGATAAATATTAAATAGATTTTAAATTGGTAAATGTTGGTAAATAGTTAAATGTGTAAATAGATTATAACGGAGTTGGAAGGGTTTGTAAATGAGAAAAGAATTACGTATTAATTCGGGATTCTTTTGGGAAATATTTTTAGCTAAACAATTACAATTCAATTTTACAGACCTGATTTACCGATGCGAGGCCAGCAATGCGAATGTACCTCATGGGTAAATTTTAAGACGCTTGGGAGAGCACGTGTACCAATCTCTCGATTTAAGTCATGGTTACCAATCCTTCTTGAAATATTATATATATATATATATATATATATATATATATATATATATATATATATATATATATATATATATATATATATATATATATATATATATATATATAGTTAGTTAGTTAGTTAGATAGGAATAAGTATTTACATTTTTAGGGGTATAGACTCCTACACGCTTGACCTTCTGCGCGTAACCTTATCGAATGCTTTCATAAAATCCATGTACACTACATCAATTTCAAAGCCATTGTCCAGAGCTTGACTCTAAGTATCCATGACTTCCAATAGCTGTAGCGTGGTGGATCGCTTCTGGACAAATCCATATTGCTAAATAGTGACCAAATCGTTTGAATTTATGTGCTGCAATATTCCCTCTCTCGCAAGCTTTACAAGGATTTTACATGCTATGGATGTTAAACTTATTGGCCTATAATTGGCCGGATTAGTTGTTTTACCCTAAAGCTATTGTATTATATATAATTTTGAAGTGATTTTTTTCTAAATTAAAATAGGATATGGACATTTTATATTACTCAGTATTAAAGAAAATATGATTGATTTAACTAGCATTCGGGGAAGTGGAATATCTAATGTTTAAAGCCGAGAATTTGGTCTAACATCCTCTGGCAACCGCTTTTGTATTCGAACCTAATGTTCGGGTTTCGAATTATGCATAATACTAGTTAATTACAAATAGGGGGTGGGAGTGGAGGACTTTACCCCCCACCATTAAAGAGGGGTATGGTGTGCGAATACCCCCATTTCGAAAATAATAACCTTAGAGTTAAAATTCAAAAAGGTTGCCAGAAGTTGTTAGGCGCTCCAATGAAGTCATTAAGCAGGTGACTATATTTTATACTTACTATTTTCTTTAAATAGGTTGAGTGAGGCAGTCCCATTTCTTTGACGCAGTGGCGGCCCCTATATAGGTACTGCGGTACTGCAGCACCTCCTATTTCCACTCGATATTATCGATAACATTCAATATAATGAGCCATTTTTATTTCATTCTTTCTTTATACTTGTACATTATGCAATCCTTAAGCTTAATGCAGTAGCCATCCCATAGTTTATGAAAAAAAAATCCTTGTATAGAACTGTGCGCTTCACAGTTCCAGCGACGCGAGGCTTGGCTGTTGTGCGCATGCTCACTTGTCCAAGATAGGAAGCTGCACGCAGGAAAAGAGAGAGAGAGAGAGAGAGAGAGAGAGAGAGAGAGAGAGAGAGAGAGAGAGAGAGAGAGAGAGAGAGAGAGAGAGATAGCAATGTCGCCCCTGGTGTGCTGGTGAAAAGTAACGTTTCTTTTTTACTCCGCATGTGTTGTGCTTAGAAACGTGTTTATATTCTTGAATGTGGTAAAGTGTAGAATTTAATTGATATTTATCGGTTTATTATTAATTAATTTATTAATTAATTGAGCTGCTGAAATTTATTTTGGAAAATAATATAGATGATGTTCTTAGTTAAATTAAGAAACTGATAAAAAATACCCTTGACACTTCCTACGACTACATGAGAGGCTGCTTTTCAAAACTGAAAGTAAAAACTTTTTTAAGGAGCATTATTTCAACAATGTTGTAAAGTGTAGAATTTAATTGATAATTATCAGTTTTATTATTAATTAATTGATTAATTAATTGAGCTGCTGAAATTTATTTTGGAAAATAATATAGATGATGTTCTTAGTTAAATTAAGAAACTGATAAAAATACCCTGGACACTTCCTATGACTACATGAGAGGCTGCTTTTCAAAACTGAAAATAAAAACTTTTCTAAGTAGCACTATTAATCCTGAAAGACTAGGTGCACTTGCAGTGCTTTCAATGGAGAAAAAAAAATACTCAGTAGTCATTCAGAGATTAAGGAGAAAAAATTAAAACAAGAAGAATGGATTTAGATTTTAAATGAATGAATCAAGCTTGAACTGTAACAATTTCGGCTGTTAGTAATTAAAGAATGTTTGATTTTGTCCTGTCTAGGATTTTATCAAGTTTATCTATAAAGTTTCTTTTTATATGTTTATTTCCTTTTACACAATATTTAAACAATGGTAAAAAAATTATGATGCATCATCCCCACTAATTTTAACTACGAGCCCCCACTGAGTTTTGAGGTTATGACTATTTCTGAGTGAAAAAAAAAGTCCTTAAATTTGTTAAAGCGGGGGAATCGATACTTTATTATGACTCTATTTCTAGTTCCGCCCCGAATGGGCTGATAGAAATAGCGTCCTAAAATTTCCATGAAGTGTTTAACTAGGTATTCCCAATTTATCAAATTAACTTTTATATTGATTTATGGATAAATTCATTGTACACCGTCACTGCATTTTAAGGTAAATTTTTAAGGTAAGTAAAACGACGTCATCTCATGAGAAATCCTAGGCAGTATAAGACTGAAGTAAGCTCAATCTAATGTGGTAAAGCGTGGTTGGTTCAACCTATCCAGACTCCCATTGTAGAAAAGCAAAGTATTTTTATTTTCCAGGAGTAAGCTCTCTCAAAGTCGTAGGCCCATGCCCAATGTCCCCCTTCATTTGCCCAAGCGAAGAGGAGACGGCGGTTTTTCTCCGCAAACTTGTCAATCACTTGATCATTCGAAACTTAAATGTCATTGTGGACGGCGAGTAGTGCGAGGCCGTTGAGGCGATCCTGGCCAATGGTGCTCCTCATGTACATCTTTAGCCGTTTTAAGGCTGATAATGAGGATTTGGCCTTTGCATTTAAGACTGGCAGAGTCATGAAGATGGTCAGGAGTTTTGCAATGTTCGGGAACATACGGATCTCGGTGTACTCCTTCGCATTCTTGACCGTCTCGAAGACCAGAGCGGACTTTATCCACCGCTGTACCTCCGACTGCACGAGCATCAGTGACTCAACATCGCTCTCGTAGAACTTAGAGGCATTGCGGCATCCACGTCTTCTTTTGGGGCCTTGAGAAGCTCCTTCAACCGGAGAGTAGCTGCCACGGTCTAGTCCTCAAATCTTCTTTACAGCTAGGTGATCACTTGGTCAACGAACGGAATATAGACCGAGCGTCGATAGTACTCCTCAGCAGTCCTGGCCGGGATATTTGCACGCTGTGTCTGTATGTCTATCGTGCATAGACTCTGGGAACACGGACGTCATCGTAAGCTGAGTTCACTTCAATCAGGAGATCCCTGTTTTTTGCAAATACAATCTGGAAGTGCTCCTCGGCATTCTTTCTGAACTTGGCGAAAACATTCTCGATCTTAATAATCAGTTCGTAGGCAGATGCCGAGTCCACTGGAGCTGCGGGGAGTGTCAGTGTGCCATGCTGAAAAAAGAGAAGTGAGTTTCTTGCCCTCCTGCTGCTCATGGTGAGATTCGGCTTAGCTGTCGGATCTAAAGGCTGTCGATGTCGAATTGCTCGGCTGTTGCTCCAGCTCATTGACATCACGATCGCAATCACCACTCGTCTTTGCCACTTTGGTCTTAAAGAACGAGATGATCTTCATATAACCGGCTCGCTTCATGGCTTCATGGTACACGCCCTGAGAATGAGAGGGAACTAATGCATCACATAGAAAAGCCCAGCTGCTTACATCACGCCATGTCCATAACAAAATATATAATAAAAAAATCACTTACTTTGCACTGCTGTGTTTCAGAGAGGGGATGACGCGGAGATGATGCTGGTGTAGTTGCGAGGAGAGAGAGAGAGAATGCTGGAATTAGTTCCGAAAGTGAAAGATGCCAGCGAGCACATGCCCAGCTCAGGCCTAGCTGACAAAGAGCGGAACGGCCAGACATGTGAGTCAGGATGCGTGATCCTACTGGTCAGCGAGTCAAGCGCACGCGCTATGTGTCAGCCGTGACTCAAGACACGTGGTGCTGCCTCGAAGAGCGATGTAAGACAGGCACACTGTGTGGAATTTCCCGTGGTCTCTCCCCTTGGATCCGCCCCTGCTTGGAGGTGATGGGTTATGCATATGTTCTCTTTTTTAGCAGGTGCCGGCTATTTGAGGATAGTTCCATCTAAATTTGAAACTCAGTGTAAAATTATTCTGACTGGCAAACAGGGGTAAATGCGCTTATTTAAACTTTTGTTCTTAACCATATCCGTCAGTTGTTACTTGATCCCGGGCTTGATCACTTCGTAACATACGCTCTTAAGCTCGGTAAGCTACCTTATATTACACTTTGGAAGCAGTCTAAGTCTTCAATGAGTGTTGCTGTGCTTAAATATTTGTGGCTACTTTTGCTTGCTTATCGTGTTGGTCTGGTCTGAGGTTGGTTCCATCTAAATTTGAAACTCAGTGTAAAATTATTCTGAGTGGCAAACAAGAGTAAGTGCACTTATTTAAGTTTTTGTCTTTAATTACCACCGTCAGTTGTCACTTGGCTCCGGGCTTAATCATTTCGTTATATACGCTCTTTAGATCGGTAAGCTACCTTATATTACAATGTGGCAGCAGTCTAAGTCTTCAATGAGTCTTGGTCATGCTCACGATGTAAAGCCGAGGTTTATTTAGGTTCTAAAGAACGCAATTTGCATGCTCATATTAGGGCACACCTCGGGATAAGTCATAGAACTGAAGCCCCCATTACCAATCGAGAAAATTCCTTTATCAGATTACATTACTGAACGAAATATACAGGTTATACACCCTCATTTGATGAATTCTCAATTAAAGACACAGCCAACACAGAAAAATAATTAAGAACACTTGAATCCCTCTACATTAAATTTACAAACTCGACTCTAAACTCCAATACCACCTCCGTTCCTTTAATATTATTACATATGTAAACAACCACGGCCTTTCACATCCAAACTCCTTCCACTCCAAAGAAGTAATAATGCTCACAAGCATTTATTTTCCGGCTTTCTATACAAGGAAAAAGCACGCAACAGGTTAGTGTCCTATGTGCTTAGGATTATTATTACCCTTCCATTTATTTAGAGTTAATCCGCTTCAATTTTCATTTTGCATTTCCCCATTAGATTTTCTCAAACAATCTATAAATGTTTAAAGATAAGCAGATAAACGTCTTACCTTACTTCATTCATTTAAACTTTTCCTTTTAATACCACCTAATTTCTATTTGTTATCCCAAATATACCAAATAATTACCATGTTAAAATCAAAGCCAAAATCTTATGCACGTTTATATTTAATTTTAGGACATTGAAAAGGGTTTCAACCCCAGAAGTCGGTACTTAAGAAACAAACAACTAGGATGTAAATAACAAATGCAGCCATAAAGTTCATTCTTAAACTTCGTATACGCCTGGCAATGCGCAATCCCTCCACTCTTTTACCCATCTATGCTAATATAATATATTATATATATATATATATATATATATATATATATATATATATATATATATATATATATATATATATATATATATATATATATATATATATATATATATATATATATATATAAGATTCATATTAAAGTCCACAGCGAGGGCTGCATTATTTAATTTAAATTGCAGCTTCTTTATAGCTTTAACTATAATTTCAATTGATGACTATAGGCGAGGAAAATTACTCGGGAGAGGCATAATTTTATTTGCTTAGACGTCTTTCAACCTGTTACTAGGTCATCTTGGAGGCAGAATAGTGAACGTGATATTAAAGGTAATATTAAAGGTAATAGTGAACGTGATATTAAAGGTAATACCGGGTGTCCCAAAATTGAGTGCGTATTTTGATGAAATTGAAAAATTTATGAAAAATTATTGTTGAATCATGTTCATCATGTTTAAATTGTGTTCTGCACAAACTTGTAGTGTTCCATGTACACTCAGTATCGGCTGTCCTGAAATTTTAATTTGTTTTTTACTCCTTTTCAGAACCCTTTAATAATGAATACAGAAGAGCGGATTTTTGTTGTGATAGCTCGTATCAAAGGAGCGAAATTCAATGAAGTACAAGAAAAGTTTCAAATAAAGTTTAGAAAACCTTGACCTACATTCGACATTTGTTTGAAAATGAACCAAGAACTTCGGTGAGAAAGGTCAATCAGAGACTTGATATGCCCAACACAACAGTGCACAGAGTCTTGCGTTCAACACTTATGAAAAAGCCTTATTACATTCAATTACTCCACTTCCTTAATGAAGAAGATTATCCAAATCGAGCAGCAAGGTGTGCAGAATTTGTGGATCAAATTGAAAATGAAAACGTATTAGATAACATCTTATTCAGTGATGAAGCCACTTTCCACACATTTGGTATAGTTAATCGACATAATTGTCGTATCTGGGCAAATGAAAGACCAAGTGGTTTCATGGAATGGAAAAGAGATTCTCCAAAAGTTAACATATGGCATGGAATAACCAAATTTAAAATTTATGACCTATTCGTTTTTCATGAAGATTATGTGACAGGCAACATCTACCTTGATATGCTCCAACAGTTTTCGAACCACAACTTGATGATAGCATTGTTGACAGTGTCGTGTTTCAACAAGATGGTGCCCCCATGTCATTATGCTCTAATTATCAGAGATTACCTGAACAGTCGCCTTCCAAATCGATGGATTGGACGTGGAGGAGCTAGACCTTGGCTTCCGCGTTCTGCATATTTAATTCCCATGGATTTTTTTTTGCGTGGAGTTTATGAAAGCAAAAGTGTATCATCAAAAGTTTAGTAATTTAACTGAACTTAGAGAACGCATACTTTCAGCAGTACTGGACATAACTCCCGAAATGCTCCACAATGTTTTTCGCAATGCTAAAGAACGATTTGAAATTTGCATAGATACGGACGGAGCACAGGTTGAAAAATTTAAATAAAATTTTTCTTTTCTTTTGTTTTTGATAAATTTTTGTTTACTTTTTGTAATCATAATTGAGCCGAAAAAAACAAACATCATTTTTGTTTCTTTTTTATTATACATTAAGAAGGGATTATGAAAAGGATTGAAAAACAAATTAAAATTTTGAGACACCCTGTACATGGAACATTACACTTTTGTGCAGAGCACAATTTGAACATGATGATCATAATTCGGCAAGATTTTTTTCATTAAAGTTTTTCATTTCATCAAAATACGCACTCAATTTTGGTACCCCTGGTATATATATATATATATATATATATATATATATATATATATATATATATATATATATATATATATATATATATATATATCGGGTGTCCCAAATTGAGTGCGATTTTGATGAAATTGAAAACTTTTATGAAAAGTTCATGTTGAATTATGTTCAAATTGTATATATATATATATATATATATATATATATATATATATATATATATATATATATAAGAAAATAGGGAAGCTAGAGCACGTGGAAATGTATAGAAGACAGCCACATATACTTTTCCAGACGTTGTGGACCGGAAGGCAAACTGTGAGTGTTGCGACTTTGAAAACAAAGCATCTCCCAGCCGCAGAAAAAAACTCTCTTCAGGGTAATTTAAAAACAAAAAAATAAATATCATAACAAAAATAATAAGGACAAGATCGATAACAACAAATAAAAACAAAGACAAAATTCAGAGATCAAAAAAATTAATAAGAAAAACGTTCAGATGCCTTAGACAAGAGAACGTAAAGCAACATAAGGGTTTCAAATTTCGTTACAGTTGGCCGAATAGTTATGATGTTATTGCCAAATAATTTCCCGGTTAACCTTGGGAGGACTTTGACAATTATATCATTTGAAAGAAAATGTAAAACATCATAAAGATTTCAAATATCGTTATATTCGGCCGAATAGTTATGATGTTATTGCCAAAACAAAATAATTCCTGGACTAAACTTGGGATGACCTCGGCAATTATATCATTCGAAAGAGAGTGTAAAAGGACATAGAGATTTCAAATTTCATTAAAATCGGCCGAATAGTTACAATGTTATTACAGAAAAAGAGCAAAACGGGGACCGACTGCCCGACGACATAGAGTCGCACGCAACTAAAAAGGTGCAAAATCCACAAAGCAATGTAAAACAGTGCAATCAAAAGTAAAAATCAAATATAAAAGTTTCAGAGCAAGAAAATTGTCTACTTTCCTCATTGGTTATAGTATTCAATAACCAAACTCTTTAAAACAATGAACACAATGTGCAAACAAGGCGATCTTATATGATAAATGGGATTAATATCTCCAATCTTCTTTAAAACTTCACACCTCTGGACTTGCTAGTAGCAAAGGCATCTATGGTTCATCAAATGAAATTTGCTTAGACATTTCCTGATTATTACAAATTAATGCTAGGCCATTGAGGCGTTCCTGGGACATTGTAGAACTAAAATAAGTCCTAATCAGCTTCAATTTGAATAAGCTTCTCTCAGCAAATGTCACAGTTACTACAGTCGTGACAGCGATTCTCAGTGCTATCCATGTATTGGGATATGTTTCCTTTAGATTTTTCTCCTCCAGAAAATCCAAAAGTTCAAGTGTTGTCATCTTGCATTTGGACCAAGTTGGAAAAGATTGTATTGCCACAATCAGTTCTTCTACAACTAAACCCGATTTATCTCCAAAGGTCAGGGTTTTGGTCAGTTTTTTAGCTTACTTCCCAAGCTCATCAGGTGGTAGATATGCGAAGTTTATGAAAACACTAAATTTATTGGTAATGTCACTTATTTTTCTGTTTCTCTCTTAATGATGAAAGGCACACATCAACAACTGCATTGAAAAAAGAAACTTGCATTCTCTTCAGTGCCTCATTGAGCTGTTGATCGGGAGCCGCATATGAAAACTCCCTTTTGGTAGTTCTGAATCTCTTCTGCTTTAGGGCAGCAACCACATTCATGAACTCGCACATTTCTTTTGCAGAGGATTGGGCATCAGCAAAGCCAGTATTTCTGTAGGATTCCAATAATTTTTAATAAAGACTTCAATAAGTTTTAAGTAAGACTTTCTAACTTGACCTACTTGACATTATAGTGATGGTTAACCCACCACTCACTTCAATATAAAAATATGCTAACTTTCTCTACTGGAGTTTAAATACCTTGGTCTCTCCTGCGACGGGTTTGAGCCTGACCTTGAACTCAATAAGCCCAGTCACCTCAGGAATCTTGTAGGTCCTTTAACGCGTGCCTCGGCCAGATGGTTGGCGGCGGACGGAATAACTTGACAGTCACAAGGGACATTGGTGAGTGTGGCAGATGGGGGTGGGGGCACACGGTCCTCGGGTGGAGGGCGGGTTTCTTCTTCAAGGGCGAGGACTATCACGGTGCTTTAGGATGCACCAGGATAGGCGGAGTCTCTCTGACGAGAGTAAGTTGAACTTGGTCCTTAAATCAAGTTAACTTAGAGTTCTGTGTGACCACCGGGTCATGGGCTCGAGGAGGAGCTTTTTCTTCTTCGTTTCGGAATTCCTAAAGGGCGAGGACTATCACGGTGTTTTGTGCTACACCAGGATAGGGAAGGTGGGGTGTTCTCTGAAGAGAATAAGTTAAACTTGAACAAGTTAACTTAAAGTTAGAGAATGAGCTGCTTTTTAGTATCTTCTCTTGGTAGCCCGGCCTTTCTTGCCGGGGACTTCGTAGCCTGGTTGACTCACGTATTCTACTCCGTTTTTCCCACGTGTTTAGTATTTATTCCTCGTCACCCCACTGTGGTAGGGGTAGGAGGGGAGTGGCTTGTGGACGGCCCGCAGGAAGGTTCTTACTCCAACGGTTTTTCTCAGCAAGTCTTACCTCTGGTCCAGTTGGCCCTTTGAGCTTGAGAGAAACGCGTCTCCAACTTCGTACTGGAGGTGAAATTGAATACACACTCGTAGAGGAGATCTTGCAGTTTTAACCGTTCTGCTTTTTATAGGGACGAGGGGTGAGGGGTGAGGGGCGAGGGGCGAGGGGCTGTGGTTACGATATTGACCCAAGGTGCCTGGACCGGATGTTTTGCGGTCAACGTACCGTGTCCCAACTGGGAGAGAAGGGCGAGGGTCGATTCCCCTACAGATGCATATATAGCTATAGAAATTAAAATGGAATTAAGCAACATCATTGTCACAACTGGATACCAGCCACCCAGGCGCCCCAATTACCGGTACAAAACTTCACTAAACTCTTCAATTATAGGATACTGGTCATTTTTATGGGCAATTTAAACGCCCATTGCGTGGCTTCTGGGTACAGAAATACAAACAGAGTCGGAAGACAACATAACACGCTTATCAATAGACGTATACTACAAAGACTGGGACCCAATTTCCCTACATACTTAAGAAGAGAACACGCAACAAAACTGGAAATCTGCGTGGCAAATTTCAATCTGCCCTTTAACTATTTTATTGAACCAGTGGATGTTCCTTGCAGTGACCATACTGCGACTCTAATGCACATAAACAAGAATCCTATACAAATCCCTTCGAAAAAATGAAAGGCATACCATAGAGCGGATAGGGATAAGTACAAAGTATTACTTCAGACGTACGTGCCCTGCCCGCGGGGAAGCCACTCTAGAGGAAATCGATGGGGAGTTGGATAGGATCAGAGAAGAAATTAAAATGGCAGAGAAGGGGGCCGTCCCCATTAACTCGTTCCAAACCATTAAACAATTTAGGTGGACACCAGAAATGGTGGCTTTGGGCGAGGAGATCGGCTGGGTGGCAGAAAATATAAGAAGATTCGGAACATCAAGGGAAGCATACAACGCACTCAGGAGACAGAAAAAAGAACTCATAGCACTAATTTATGAAAAACAGAAATATAAATGGGATCAGCACATCGAGGAAATAGATGTGGAAACATCACCAAGGGAATTTTGGAAACATATCAACAGATTAAAGACACGGACAACAAGTGATAAAATGAAAATTAAAGATGCAAGGAACAACATTTTAAAAGATGAGGAAGAAATAAAGGCATTATTTAGAGAACACTGGAGAAATGTATTCAATATTAGCGAAGAAAAGAACGAGAACTATGACATTGAATTCGAACATCAGATCGTGGACGAACTCAATGGGGAGATTGAAAGGACATACCCCTTCCACTTTGTCGAGGAAAAGAGAAACAACAACGACGGACTAGACGAAATCATTACATCTGAGGAATTAAAAGAAACGATAAAGAACTTCCGACAGAGAGCCCCAGGCAGATCGGGACTCACCAGATTAAATTAGCTTGAAGCACCCCCGAATATACTGGAGGGAGTGAGAAACGTCTTCAATGCGTGCTTGAACACGGGATATTTTCCTGATGAACTGAAATTGGCGAAGATGATATTCATACCCAAGGTGGGAAAATTCCAAGGTCAAGTGGATAACTATTGCCCCGTCTCTCTACTAGATTTCATCGGTAAGTTATTGAAAAAAATAATTAATAACAGACTGTCCAAATTCCTCGATGATAATGGCCTGAGAAACAGCTACCAATTTAGCTTCAGGAAAAACAGAAGCACGTAGATGGCCCTTGGAGTCATCCTTGAAAAGATAGTGAAAGCAAAGAGAGAAAATGAACGTAGACATCGTATACCTGGACGTGTCCAAGGCATTCGACAAAGTATGGCAGAGGGGTATGTAACTCAAGATACTGAGATTAGGAATGAACAACAAGATCGAAAGGATTTTATGTGATTATATAATGGAGAGACGTACTTATGTGGAAATAAGACGACATCAGGGAGAAATATTCGAGTTCACTGCGGGTTTGCCGCTAAGGTGGATATCTGAGTCCGTCTCTCTATTCAATCTACACAGCAAATATACCGCCACCAAGAAATGAGGGCTGTTTGAACATCCAATTTGCCGACGAAGTCACTCAAATCATAGTTTGCCCCTACAAGAACGGCCCAATGCAAGCTAGGATGACTGCAGAAGAGATAAAAAGTATTAATAGGTACAAAGAAAAATGGAAAATTAAAACCAATAGGGATAAATTTAAAATGGTACCCGTGTACAGAAGGAGCATCTCAGATGTATGTATATGAAGAATGACAGTGCTACAGATACGACAAAGAATGTAAGGTGCTTGGACTAACCATTTCGAAATCATGTTATAAAAAGCACGTAACTGAGAGGGTAAATCGAAGGAAGAGCGGCCTGGCATTACTGTACAAGTTAGTTAACCTAAGCATGAAAAAACAAGAGAAAAACTTATCAAGCCATAGTACAGTCCGCGATTATTTATCCAACCATCGCGATGTACACGATCTCGAGAAGTAACCTATTAAGACTCCAAAAAGTCCAAAACAAAGCTATATACTTAATAACAAACAAGAGAAGAGGAGAAGGAAGAAGACTACGAGACCTGCACAGGGAGGCAAAGATAAAGCCACTTAACAGAATAATTGCAAAAGGAGCAAGGAGAGTCTTAGAAAAGACACATAATGTAGGAGTTGAATTAACCAACCAAATTGCCCAAAGAAAAGGATGGAGATCAGAGATTATTCATAAGTTTCCCAAGGATAGTAAAAGGTGGAGAAGAGGACGAAGAAGAAATCTACACCTAGAGAAATAGAATAATACTCGACGACGACTAAGAGTAATTAAGTAACCGAAGCATCACCAGAGAATAGCATATAGTCAATTATAACTAGGATAGGGATAGGAAAGAATAGATAGAGAGATAGAAACATACACCAGTTTTTAGTAAGAATATTTACTAATAGCGGTTTGAACGCCTCATAAATACCAACACTACTTAGACATATTAAAAATAACAATACATATAGAAATAAAAAATAAATAAATCCAAAATAACACAGCAATGCGGGACACTCAAGCAAAATACAATTTTTCTAACTTTATCACGCTAGCTATAACTACTTATAATGGACATAGATAAGCCTGACTTCCAGGCAACTAGCATCTCTTTGCAAACCTCTTACTTCCTTCAGCCTTCAAAATCTATTCGTTTTTACTATCACATTTGCACACGGGACTCACAGTAGATTCGTGGGACAGGGGTCATAATAAACTTCAAAATTATAGTTAGAGACAAGCGACACATCGTGGTTAGGATTCCACGTTAAGCTGTAGGTCCCATGACTAACCAAGTCCACTTTTGTCTCCTACTATTTTTTTTAGAATTCCTATCCTAAAACTTTCTTCCTCCTCTCCCTCTCACTCTTATACGCCGTACTCACAGTGCTTCTCTGGCCTCTGCATTCATTGTACCTATTAAGTACCTCATTATAGCATGACACAAAAAATATTTATAGTATTGTAATTATTGATAGATAAGACATATATCAATAAAAGCAGCTACTCTAACAAACGGCATAAATACTCACCTGGGATTAAGTGCTGAAGCTGTGTCTCACTAGCCGATGTGCTGCTGCTGCTTGCTACCTCAGCCTGAATAGATGCCGCTCTGTAAAACACACAACAACTTGGCATACAATGACATCTCTGTATTCACTGTACCTACAAAGTTCTTCATTATAGTATGATACAAATATGAAATTCATATTGTATTTATAAATAAAACATTGTTCATGAAAAGTAATTGTACTGCAATCATATTCTAAATTTAATTAAACTTACACTCTTTTTCACCTAGAGGCTCAGGTGAAGACAGTGATTCGTCCTCTGTAACAGCTTCGATAAGTGACTGTCGTGGCTGCAAATATTTTCTCAGTGCATCTGAGAAATCAGAAAATAGTATACATTAATATATTTGGATAATAGGTTACATTGCGGCCAATAGCCAAACTTACAATTAACATTCAGTTTAAGTTTAGGGTTGCCGACTTTTTCACCTTCCATGCAGTTCTGGTGTTAGTGTTAAGTTACGTTGTTAGGTTAGTATAATACTAACAAAAAGGTATTTTACTATCCTAACCTATATCTTAACCACCTGAATTTCTAACAGGCGTTCATTATAATAAGAGGTGGTCATATTTTATGCAAAACTTCTTCATTCAATGATGAAGTTTTATCGCGGTTAGCGTACCTTATCTGTTGCTCTTAGCGTAGTAAAATAAAATGTAAACACGGTAACGCTTTAAAAGTTAATTAACTAAAGTTGCATACCTCTGCTTTGTGCCTGTTTTTCCTCCTCCTCATTTCTTCGCTTCCTAAAAGCAACACCAAACGGTTTGGATGACCTTTTCATTACCAAAGATAAGCAATTGACTCGTTGACAAATATGATAACATGACTACGTCCTTCTGCATCAATTTGAGACCAGTGAGGGCCTAATGTGCTACCCCTCCCCCACTTTAAGAAAGAAAACGTGTATGTAAGGAAATAAAAGTCAAAGGGGGAATATTCCCATAATTTTCTCCTTAAATTTCTTCCCTCACTCCGTTCTAAAAATCTAACTCCACGTATAGTAACGTGAGAGTCCAAAGAAGCGAGAAAGAAAGAATGAATTTGAATATATGCCAGCTGCTTCGCAGGTACAGTTAATTAAGTTGAGCGTGTTAAAAGCTTTAATCCCACCGTGAAAACGCTAATCTCCGTATTTTGGAGGCTGCTTGCCGAGTCTCCCGCCCACATCGTTGGAGGCCATTAAGATCTGGGTCAGGCGACAAACGTTAATCCCTCTAGGCGCCAGACGTCTGTGCCTTCCAGCGATTGAGCATTAAAAATTGCCGTCATATAAATACCCTGGGTTTTCGAGTCTCTGGTTAGATTGAGAATCCGTCGTCTTCGGTTCAGATTATTTTGTCTGTTTCCCCAAGTTCCCCGGTATTCGGTTGACCCTCGAGATCGGATCTCACCAGGCAGACCCATCTCTTTTGTGAAGCTGTGGTGGGGCGAATGTGAGTGTGTGTGAAGGGCCATTCTCCCGCTCCTTTTCCCAATACCCTCTCCCTCCCTTTGTAAGAATGTGTGTGTGTGTGAATGGAGAGATGTTATATATATATATATATATATATATATATATATATATATATATATATATATATATATATATATATATATATATATAATATTGTAGAGAAATGCCTACATAAAGCCTCCCGGGGGGCCAGGCAGACATATACCTAAAAGTCTCCCCTCTTGTGGAGAACGCCGGAGAAGGAAGCCCCACGAGGAGACTCGTGGGAACGGTAGCCGGCAAATAACCGTAACTGCCTACCCTGTTTGATCTTCCCGCCGCTTAGGTAGTTGGAGCGACCATCCGTGTTAAGGCAACCACCTAAGGCCCTTAAACGACGCTCTAACGATCCAGTTACCTACGAGATCCATAAACTCGTGGTTAGGTCACCAAAAAGCGGTGCTAGTCAAAAAGCACGCCAAGGAGTGTGGCGGTTGAGGGTCTTACTAATTAACAAGCCGACTTAGGCACCTCAGTGCCAACCCCTGCACTTCTCGCTCTCACCCGATGCGAACTCACCATTCGCGCTCCCCTCTGTGCCCTTGCCGCTTTTCCCTTAGATGGGGTGGTGGTCCGCCTATAAATAAGCCCCGGAAAGAAAGAGAAAGGATTAGAAGTCGGTGAGAAAGACGAAGGATCAGTTCGTGAAGATCGATCCTTCAGCCAGACAAGAGAGATTAGAAGTCGGTAAGAAAGACGAAGAATAAGTTCGTGAAGATCGATCCTGCAGCCAGACAAGACGATTTCCGTGAGAAACGATAAAGGATCAGATTGAGAAGATCGATTCCCCCACCCCCCTCTCCCCGGGCCGAATTAACATAAATCGCCAAGTTTTGTATCGGTGCCATACCGAAGAATCCTTTACAGACTTAGAAGAAGTCTGACTGGAGAAAAGTAAACCCGCTCACACTCGAGTGACTCTCACATCTCAAGCTCCGTAAAAGTGAGAGGAGAAGAACCCAGCCCCAACGAGGTTCCGTTCTTTAATTACGGTAGAAATCCCACCGAATACCCCCAAATCTAGTTGGGCACTCTACGTTGAAGGATAAGACACCAAGAGGCTTCAAGATTATTCAGAAGAGGACTCTTGGAGCGAAGAGCACCATAACCCTCTCCGTCTTCTTAACTTAACCAGAGGCGAGGTTGCAATAAGTAGTTGACAGCGCCCTACCTCGCTTTCTCCATCACATCTCGGCGAAATTCTATCATCGGCACTCCAAATCCCCGAAGTGTGAGATAAACCCTCCAACGACCTCTGGCAATCCCTAATCCCGTCTGTCATGTGAGTTAGCAAGAACATTTATATTTATACTGCGATAGTATGAGGTTAGTACGTTTCACGATTTAATAGAAGTAAAAACAATTGTGCGTAAACCCCAGTCATATTTGTTGGTAAAAGAGAGTACTTTAATTTAATGTTTAACGCTAATCAAAAAGGGTCACGATAAAAATTCTAATTGGCAATTGGTGTGTTTACCGGGAGCCTATTTGTTTACTTTTGTCATTGAAGATATTGTAATAGGCCTAGTTGCAGACCGGGGTAGTCTAGGTTAGCTTAGGACGATGATATAAAGCCTCCCGGGGGGCCAGGCAGACATATACCTTAAAGTCTCCCCTCTTGTGGAGAACGCCGGAGAAGGAAGCCCCACGAGGAGACTCGTGGGAACGGTAGCCGGCAAATAACCGTAACTGCCTACCCTGTTTGATCTTCCCGCCGCTTAGGTAGTTGGAGCGACCATCCGTGTTAAGGCAACCACCTAAGGCCCTTAAACGACGCTCTAACGATCCAGTTACCTACGAGATCCATAAACTCGTGGTTAGGTCACCAAAAAGCGGTGCTAGTCAAAAAGCACGCCAAGGAGTGTGGCGGTTGAGGGTCTTACTAATTAACAAGCCGACTTAGGCACCTCAGTGCCAACCCCTGCACTTCTCGCTCTCACCCGATGCGAACTCACCATTCGCGCTCCCCTCTGTGCCCTTGCCGCTTTCCCCTTAGATGGGGTGGTGGTCCGCCTATAAATAAGCCCCGGAAAGAAAGAGAAAGGATTAGAAGTCGGTGAGAAAGACGAAGGATCAGTTCGTGAAGATCGATCCTTCAGCCAGACAAGAGAGATTAGAAGTCGGTAAGAAAGACGAAGAATAAGTTCGTGAAGATCGATCCTGCAGCCAGACAAGACGATTTCCGTGAGAAACGATAAAGGATCAGATTGAGAAGATCGATTCCCCCACCCCCCTCTCCCCGGGCCGAATTAACATAAATCGCCAAGTTTTGTATCGGTGCCATACCGAAGAATCCTTTACAGACTTAGAAGAAGTCTGACTGGAGAAAAGTAAACCCGCTCACACTCGAGTGACTCTCACATCTCAAGCTCCGTAAAAGTGAGAGGAGAAGAACCCAGCCCCAACGAGGTTCCGTTCTTTAATTACGGTAGAAATCCCACCGAATACCCCCAAATCTAGTTGGGCACTCTACGTTGAAGGATAAGACACCAAGAGGCTTCAAGATTATTCAGAAGAGGACTCTTGGAGCGAAGAGCACCATAACCCTCTCCGTCTTCTTAACTTAACCAGAGGCGAGGTTGCAATAAGTAGTTGACAGCGCCCTACCTCGCTTTCTCCATCACATCTCGGCGAAATTCTATCATCGGCACTCCAAATCCCCGAAGTGTGAGATAAACCCTCCAACGACCTCTGGCAATCCCTAATCCCGTCTGTCATGTGAGTTAGCAAGAACATTTATATTTATACTGCGATAGTATGAGGTTAGTACGTTTCACGATTTAATAGAAGTAAAAACAATTGTGCGTAAACCCCAGTCATATTTGTTGGTAAAAGAGAGTACTTTAATTTAATGTTTAACGCTAATCAAAAAGGGTCACGATAAAAATTCTAATTGGCAATTGGTGTGTTTACCGGGAGCCTATTTGTTTACTTTTGTCATTGAAGATATTGTAATAGGCCTAGTTGCAGACCGGGGTAGTCTAGGTTAGCTTAGGACGATGATATAAATGTGATTACTGTTTGTTTTTCATAGTTAAGTGTTAAATTTAAAATATATGTTTATTTTGGGATAATTCCTGTGTTTTTCCTTATATCCTTACGTGTTGAAGCGGCTCTTCCTTAAAACAACAGAATTCACACTCTTAGATCAAAGCCTACTTCATCAAAGAAGTACATTACGACCACAAGGTATCCTGCGACAAATATATTTATTTGATTTCATGTTTGGTCTAAAATGTTTTTTTCTCTTTATCAGCTAATTACTTTTGTTATTTTTCGCAACTACTCTATTAAATTTCAATAGATAAATATTACTTCCCTTTGTAAAGAGTAGCTGGCATTATAAGATTAGGAAGTAATATAATTGAAATTGCCATCATCCTTGAGTGGTTAATGATTGGTTGGAGAAGGAGGTTTAGATTTTTTATATAGCCTCAATACGCGACCGGGTCACAATATAATATTGTACAAACTCGGAAGCGCCAGCTTCTTTTGATAAGACCTAGGTGAAAATTGTAACCACACAAGTGGCAGCTGGCAGAACTATCCCCGGGGATAAAACGTGAGGCCTTTTCTGTTTTTTGATTGAGGATTTGTATGTTCGTTAGGCCTCTATTGTAAAGATTGCATTTGTTGTTTTTTTCATTTATTTCTTGTTTGTTTGGTGATAGGATTGATTTATCTTTGATTGTGGATATTTCGCGATTAAGTAGGATTATTTTTTTTTCGAGATCTCAAATTTATTTACCCCATATTTTGGGGGGTAAAAGAAGGACTATTTCTAATCCGTTTTATTCCTCCCTCGGGTTTTCACATCCAATTTAGTGTAAGAAGCGGGTTGGAACGTTTGGGGTTAGAGCGTAGGTTCGTGGCCCGCTACAAAGCCTTACTCTGTTTAGGTCAAGCCTCGAATCGTTTTCGTCCCAGAAGGATTGGCCGGGATTCCTCTCGTCTCATCTGCCCCTCCCCGACCTCCTCAAAGATCTCCAGTTTACCGTGTGAGATTCGTGCCGAGCCGCCTCAGAGTGTCGATTTGGAGGTTGTACTTCTCTGGAGCAGAGGTGCCATCGTCCTTCTTCAAGAAGGATCGTGAACTCGTCTTCTGCCCCCCCTCCTTCCCCTCATCATTTTCGCCATCAGGATATTCGACCTGGGGGCGCGTCCATTGGCCTTCTCCATTCCTCGCACCGGCTCACTGAAAGATATTCATTCGAGGGCCGCGCCCGCTGGTTGTCTCCCTTCCTTGAGCTGACCCCATTAAAGGTAAAACGAGCATTTACTTTAATCTCACGGTAATTAACATTCTTCGATTGCCCATTAATCTGTATTCCCTCAGAGTTGTCCTATATTTACATTAACAATATTTCCCGTATATTTATATATATATATATATATATATATATATATATATATATATATATATATATATATATATATATATATATATATATATATATATATATATATATGTTAACTGGTGACTTATTAAAATTATATTTTTGGTTTTCATTTTTTCAATATACCTTTGAACTGCAACTTGGTAAACACAGTTAAACGATATCAGCCCTTGTAGTAAATCGCACCCTTATACCTTGTAACTAATGGATTACTTTTACGAAGTGAACGTACTTGTACATAGCCAGGACGTGTACGTAAATTAGAGGATATATGTACAAGTATGTATAACTGTATATATACATATTTCCTTGGTCTTTATCTCTTTCCTCCCAACCAATATATATATATATATATATATATATATATATATATATATATATATATATATATATATAATCTGGTGAGGTGACCTATTCCTCGACAGTGTCAAGTATCAAGAAAACGTATTTGAGAGAAAACGTGTCAAGTAACCTAAGTGTAAAGAGTACTATTTAAAGTTTATTATACCCATATTTTTATTTATTTATTTTTTAATGTTTAGTTTTTTTTAAATCTTTAATTTGACGCGCTTGGCAGCCGCCTGTGTGGCTTATGCGCAGAGCCGGCCCGGGCTGGCTGCATCCCCCTCCACCTCTTTGTTTTTTGGCAGTTAGAGACCAACAAATCCAGCATACAACACAAAGGATGAGCTGAGCACCAGGATTACCGGGTCCTTTAGGGCCCTAAAACTGGAGAGAGAGTGATGAATGCCTGTGATCTGTTCCTAGGTGACCTGGAGGCTGTCGTCGGGGTGACAGGCGGTTGCCTTCTTAACCGCATAATTATAATTGTGCAATTACAAATAATTCTCGATTTATAAGGCCGAGCTAGAATGGATAAAAGTAAATTTTCCATTCTCTTCGAAAGCAGAGGGATAACAATTAAAATAGCTGATTGAAAGACAAATTTTTTGTTTTATCTTAGAAAGGCTGGCTTATGCGTTATCTTCTCGTGACTGTGAGAAGAGCTGCTCCCGAGTGCTTGACGCATATACAGTATATATATATATATATATATATATATATATATATATATATATATATATATATATATATATATATATATTTTTTTTTTTCTGGAAGATATCACATTAACGTGACGTATATCAGTGAAATATAATGGTAAACCACAATATTTGAATCAAGATATTATTTATAAGTATCGTACTAGTTTCAGCAAGATGCCATTTTCATCTAATATGGCATCTTGCCGAAACTAGTCCGATAGTTATAAATAAAATCTAAATTCAAATTTTGTGGTTTACCATTATATATATATATATATATATATATATATATATATATATATATATATATATATATATATATATATTTATGTTCGGACCTCAACTGAGATCATCCTCAGCGACTAACGAGAGAAGGGGAAAAAAATATTAACACTAAAAGTTTAAAAAATACATTAGATAATGGTTTAAATTAAAAAGCGTGGCAACGAAAAGTAAATCAATAAAATAGTCAAATATTGAGTGGTATGTAAAACAAAAATAACATTGCATAAAAATTAATAAATACCCAGTGTAATTTTGCAAAAAACGGGGAAGACGAATTTTTTTTTAATGCAAACTAACTTGAGTATTAAAAAACAAACTGAATGGATCTAAGAATAAAATAAACTCATTGTATTGTATTATGAACAAAAACCAAAAATGCAAATGTGTACAAATTACAACGAGGGACTGACCTGTATTGTCGGAGTTGTGATAGCAACTGACTAACGCTAGAAAACTAGTAACGAAGATTGTTCGGTTGGTCTGTTGGCGGGTTAATGTATTGGTTGGTTATACGGTGAGTAATTTAATTGAAGAGGTGTAATTATTTCAATTAGGGTTTATTTTACTGATGAACAGCGTTCATCAGTAAACTTTTAGTGTTAATATTTTTTTACCTTCTCTCGTTAGTCGCTGATGATGGTCCTAATTGAGGTCCGAAACGTCTTGCCTCCTTTACCGATGTAATGAGTGGAGTGAGGATCTGGCAGAAAGTGAAAGAAAACGATTTTTAAGGGGTATTTATTCCACCTTGGTTAGACATTTCAAAACACTCCGAAGATGATCGAATAAGATCGAAAGCTTAGCAATTTAGTTTTTTTTTTTTTACCAAACACATTCATTTAAAAAAAGAGATGAATCCAGGACAAGTGATCCACCATCTACAAGATGGAATAAAAAAGATAGTTAGAAGAAGAGAAAGTTGCCAAAGGAAATTAATTAAGGCAAAATACACAATGGTCTTCAAAAAAATTTGCATTCAAGAAAGACTGCTACCCAACTAAACTAATATATATATTAATATCGATAATTATTTTCGCAATGTTTAATTATAATTATGCGGTTAAAATAATAATGTTACAGTGCTAACTAAGCTCTTCATCAAGCCCTCGGAAGACGCTCCTTGTATAATCACGAGAGGATAACTAATAAGTCAACTTTTCTAACGTAAACAAAAGTATACGCGTCAATTGGATTTTACGTGTTATCCCATATTTGAGAGAATGAAAAATTCATCGAATCTCTCTAGCTCGGCCATGGAAATCGAGAATTATTTTTGCAATGTTGTAATTATGATTATGCTATTAGAATGACAGAGTTGCGACTAACTAAGCCCTCGGTAGAACCCCCTCGTACATTCAAGATATGATAACTCAAAGGCCAGCGTTTCTAACCTAAACAAAAAGTTTAAATGTCAATTCTATTTCCATACGTTACCCTGTAGTACATCATTGCAAGATGAAATAGGACTGACAATGAAGCCTCACAGATGAGTGTCATATAAAGGCTTGAAATGGGCATGCCCATGATTATGCACATGCAATTAATCTGAAAACTAGATAACATTTTATCATTTATAATAATATATAACATTTTCTTATGTAAATAAGAACATGCAACATTTGGTCATGTAAATAATAATATATACTGTTCTTGTAAAGGGCTATAGGCAATGAATTCGAGAGTCTCTCACACGCTTACACACTCACACCCATATACACCTACCCCCGCACACGCGTTCACACGCATCAAGGTGCCTCTCGCGATATCTGTCCAGATCTTTGTACACCGCAGCTGTACACAAAAACGTCGAAGCAGGTACAACCATTGACACCCAGTTGAAGACAGGAAAGAGGCAGACCTTTATTTACTAGCACAGATTTGCGAAGCATGGAATCTTATTCTCTAAATTTGAGATAAAGATTTTCTCTATCCCAGTGTACACACAAATAAACATTGACTCGAATAAGCTACGCCCAAACTGTATTATTGGCTAACGGTGGGCCACGTCCACTGTTTTCGATGCATTATATACCATCCTGGGTAGACCCCCAAGAGGTCGATCAAGGACAGACGTAATACACTCAAACATTAGTAGGCCTGCCTCAAATACCTCGACATAAATTCAATCAAATTCATTTCGCTTAATCCTACCGAGTTTCTCCTTCTAGCGAAATTCCTTTCCTTGCGGATAATCAGCCGGTCCTCTTACCCAGCCTACATCACTAAGATAAAGCGAGAGGATATTCTTTCCTAAAATTCGAGTCATCCCAAGGTCAGTGCTGGGTATCTGATTTCCCCAATCGCGATACGTCAAAGTTAAGCAACAGTAGGCCTTGGTAGTACTTAGATGGAACATTTAACTAATTGACTCCTGACTACTGACAACTAACTAACTAACCCACTATAAACTGGTAACCAACAACTAATAGGCCAATAATTAACAAACCTATAACTGGTGATAATGGACCCAATATAACCCCTGCTATCGGAGAGAATAGAAAATTCTTGTAATCTATTCTAGCAATTTCTCAATTATAATTATGTGGTTAAAATGATAATGCAGCTAATTAAGCTTTTCATCAAGTCTTTCAAGATAAAAAAACAATGTGCTGTTATCATAACACCCTTTTCTGTCTTCTCGTAAGTTATGAAGTCAGGATATTGTTAACTTTTTTTCTTCTTCACTACCGAAAAGAATCTCAATTATGGCAAAGCCAGAAGGATAAAAGTTTTAGCTTCTGTATGCTGCTTTCTATTATTAATAATTAACTTGGTTAATGAGTAGCTGTCTCCTTGAACTTAATACGAAATATTTAGTATGTCGTAGAATGATCCCGACATATACGTCACTTCTACCCAATAAGCGTGGTCGCTCAAGGTCAACGCCTGACCTTGATTCTACTCTGGTCACGACAGAGATGGGGAATATAAGTGAGGTTAGGGGCGCAAGTGCGAAGGATATAAAATTCTAAAGATTAAGTGCAGTTGGCCGATATTAACTAATGAAGGCTCCAGCTATGAGGCTTATGAAAAGTAGTTACAAATATACCTGACCTTGAACGGCTCACGTCTTGGTGGCTCGGACATATTTACGTACAAAATGTACCCAGGAACACAAAGAATCAATGAACTCGGCCAGAACACAAGGGCTACAAGAACTAACATTAGTTCAAACGGGGGTCGATCACCTAAGGACAATAACGACCTAAAGCTACACACCCCCAAAAATAATAAATAGCACACACAAAAGATTAAAAAAGCACAATACAAAAAGATACAAAAGGGAAATATAAAATACAGGGAATTAATTGATCTGAACGATACAAGGGATCGTTCTTGATTTGTGAACAGAGACTTATTGTCCGAATATATACTGTTTAAACAAGAGGAACAAATTTAAACATAATAGTTACAAGCATAAAATTTATCTTAGATTACTTTGGGTAGGCTATAAGGGGTTTCTACTCAAGCTATCCGCAATACAATTCTCGGATCCTTTTATATAATTCATTTTGAATTGATACCCCCGGAGGTATAAACTCCAGAGCATAAGTGGACCATTGTTACTTTTCACATTTTGCAAATATGCGAGGGGCTTGTGATCCGTCTTTACAAGGAACTCTTTACCTAATAAATACATTTTAAACTTCTTTATGGCTCAAATAGTGTTCAAAGCCTTATTTTCAATAACGGCATAATTTTTCTCACGCGGGAGAAGCTTACGACTAGCGTAGACGACGGGGTAACTATCGCAATCATCGCTATACTGTAGTAAAACGCAACCTAACCCTTCATTGCTGGCATCGGTTCTAATACCAAACGTCTTCTCAGGATTGAGGAGCTGGAGGATAGGGGCGGAAGCTAATTTTTCCTTCAGCTGTTTGAAGTGGGAGAGAGCTAGTGGGGTTCAGACAAGGTGTTCCGGGGACTTCTTTTTCAGCAAGTCACACAAAGGGGCCACGAAAGAAGCAAAAGGGGGGACGAAGCGGTAGTAGAAAGAAGCAGATCCCATGAAGGATCTTAGCTGCTTCTTATTACACGGACGGGGTATTTCCACAATGGCGCGGATTGTGTCCTCCTGGGAGGCCAAACTGTTGTTCCTAATGTGAAAACCAAGGTAGTCGATCGTACTATAAGCAAAATAGCACTCGCTCGGGCCGATTGTGAATCCGTGGTCACGCAGGCGACGCAGCAGGTTCTGGAGGGCGATCACGTGATGGTCCTACTCGCGAGTTGCAACGTAAACGTTATCGAAATAAAAAGTTACGTTTGCCAACCCATCTAATATTATTCGCATCATGCGATTGTAATTACTACAGGCCGTCACCGAATTAGGTTTCCGAAAATCGAAGCACAGCCAATATGACCAGTCTGACTTCTTTACCAAAACATTGGGGGAGCAGTAATTAGAATGGGAGGGTTCCATAATCTTTAAATTTAAAAATTTAGTATCTTCTGCGTTGAAGACCTCTCTTAATTAAATGGATGGGAAAGGGGTACGGCTTAGAACGAATAGGCTCCAGGGTAGTTGAAATAATATCATCCTCGAACTGAGCGGCACAGCCGGGAATCTCGGAGATCATGTTTCCAAAGTGACTCAATAACTACTGGAGCTGACTCTTCGACTCGGGGGGAAGCTGGTCGTTAACATCTAAGTCAGATGACTGGGATTCGGCAGCGCTGGGCACTGTAGGCAAGGGGTATTCCTTATCCTGTTCAATGCAAGCCACTTGCACCACATTTAGCACATCTATGGGTGATTGGAGCCGATCAGGTCGATTTTCCTTGGGCGAAGGGTTGAGGTGTGATGGGATCCTTTCTGCAGCGGAGCTGGTCTGACGCTTCCTTTTGTGGCTGTCCTTTGACAGACATCACACGAACGGCAATACTTAAGGATGTCATCTGCTGCACCGGGCCAATAAAAATATTTAAAAATTCTCTGAGCCGTTTTGGTATAGCTGAAATGGCCAGATAAAGACTATCGTGAGCCGTCTTTAATATAAGGAGGACCTGCGAACGGGGGATGCATAATCCATGGGCCTCGGAACTATTGCTTCCCGAGCAGGCGCGGTACAGGAGGTCGTAATTCACGACGTAGGAAACGACTTTATTTCTGCGGGTTGACTCCTGAATCTTATTATAAGCTTTAGTCCAGAGTGGGCGGAGGAAATCGCAGTCATTTTGCTCTTTAGCGAATTCATTATTCAGAATGACGCTAAACTCGGAGTCTCAGGGGGTTTCAATGGGAGCGGGTGCCTCTGCTTCCTTTTTAGTCTGGGACGCGGGAGGTTGGGCTGAACCACGGGGATGGAAGTAACCTGTGGGCACTGTCAGACCAGAACAGCGCATAGCTTCATTGGGGCCGCTACCACTTCAGCCCAGCCGGTATAATACGGGCATTCAATAAAGCAATTCACGATGGGGAATCGATTTGCACGCCCAAGGTAGTCATGTACTACCGCAAACTTATCATGGTTCGGAGCGATAGGGGACAGCAGCTCGCCCGACACCACAATACATGTACACCCTATATCATGAACAAGGATGGAGACCCAACAGCCGTCCACTGATCCAGTCTCAAACTTCCAGCTTTCTGTGGAGTTCTTCTCGAACAAGAAGTTCACCTGATAGCCAGCGGCAGGAGGAGCAGACGGAGAGGGAGGCGGTTCAACTTGTGACGGTGGTGGTGCGGGGCAGGCACAAATTTGGTGCACTTGATTGAGAGAACTATGACAGAATTGGGAGTTCTTAGGGTAGTTTGGCCTCAAATGTCCTTCAATACCGCAGGAGAAACATACGATGGGCCTCCTGGGGAAATATGACGAAGTAAGATTTGACGAGAATGGCTTGACGTCACGGGGTTCTGATGAAGAAAGATTTCTGGGCTTGGAGGGGCCAGTTATTTTGACAAACTTACTAGGGTCACGGGGTGTAAATTTTTGTTTGCCACTTTTACCTTTGGGGGACGATGGATCAGGCTTTCTTCCTTCCGTAGAAGAAAGCGAAGCCATTTCCAGCCAATGTTGACGGATGCTTTCTCTTTCTTCTTGTTCTTCTCTCTCTCTCTTTCTCTTCTTTCCGCTCTCAATCTCTCTCGTTCTTATCTTTCTTTTTCTCGTTCTTCTCTTTCTTTTTCTTGTTCTTCTCTTTCTTTTTCTCGTTCTTCTCTCTCTTTCTTCTTTCCGCTCTTTCTCTCTCTCGCTCTCTCTCTCTCTCTCTCTCTCGTTCTTCTCTGTCTCTTCTTTCCACTCTCTCGGCTCTCTCTCCTTATTGTATATAGCGAAGAAGGTCCTTTCTGGATAAACCAAGAGATTCACCTTGTAATTTAAATTGTTCGAATAAAGACATGATGGTCGCGAATTCGAATTAAACTTTTTTTTAAATAAAAACGTAACGTGATTGTCGACCCGAATTAACTCGGTATACACACGGCGCAATTCAAATTTCCGTCTGAGCACTCGGAAATACTCGAATTAACGCGCGAGCCTTTAACTTTGTTCACAAGACCGATAACAAAACTAGACTGAGCCTTTCTTGATATGAAAGGGGTAAAATTCCGCTGGGGGGAATAAATGAGAAGCACAGTCTCAAAACTTACACACGGTATGTTCTTACTGTTTTCACGGTCCTCGCTTACGTGGACTGAGCTCGAGCCTGACCTCGTGGTTTCGACTGACCACATGGCCGCAAGGAGCCTCTATTCTCGAAACAGTAGTTTTCAGAAGATGTCTTTTTCAATTTAGTGTTCCTTTAAAATATGTTTTATGTTAATAAGCAAGATAACTATTTTTTTTTAATTTACTTGCAATCCCTCCTAGGCTGGACAAATCAGTATCAAATAAATGGAAATGCAGACGGGAACAACACAATCCAGGAAAGATAAATGACGTAGAGACGTTTATTTATTAATAATAGAGTTTTGAATCTATTGAATGACTTGCGATTAAGGGAGGTTCATCTTACGTCTTAGAATGACTTAAGTTGTGCGAAGGTCTGTCTTTCAGTCTGGCGGTCTCGACGAACTCTGCTGACTGGACATGGGTTTCCCAGCGATCCAGTACTCCATGTAATTGTGAGTTTTGTCTTAGGTGTATTTGTGACAGCATGTTGTGAATATGTGTGGAACTGTCTCTGGTACTTGATGTCATAGAGAACAGATCCTGTATCGGTTAGACCAGTGCAGTATATGTAAATATATACTTTTGTGTGGTAACTGCACGGAAACCATGTCAGGGAGACCCAGGTACGACATCGGAGTGCAATTTCGTCTAGATTGATATCCGGTGGAATGGAGTTGAATAGATGACTTGGACACGGGGTAAGGTGTAGACCTTACATATGCATGTGTGCGTGGATTGCTTCGTGGGAATGAGGGCCCGACTACTGGGTGGTATAGTTCCTTGGATTATTTTTATGTAGGGGAAGGTGGGATAAGGCGGACTCATCGGGTGAGATGGTCGCCCCCTCTAAACCCAAGCAGAGAGGGCGAGTTCAAGACATTTGTTGCTAGATGTCCTTTATGCCACCATTTCCGGTGACAGTCAACTTCATTTGTCCATGTGCTTTTGAAAGAGTAATTTGTCTTTTTGTGTGGTACTAATGTAATATGCACAAGGTAAGCAACTGGATCTTTCGCATTGAAATATTAGTTATAATGACTCAATACTTACATAAGACATGCCCATATGTGTACATGATATATATGTGCCAGAAATTGATATACTACACTTGGATTTTTTTTAAGAGTTTCGTAAATGAAGTTTTATTTTGGGTATAAGATGGGTTTCATCTTACGCCTCACAATAAATATTTAACAAACTCTAAACATTTTCATCTCTGTCTATCGATGCCTCGGAAATATGTGCAAGAGAGTAGCAGAGGGGAATGGAATGAGGCAGGTATGGAAAGTGCAATAGCTGCAGTTAGAGCAATTTAGTTTTTAGTGATTTAGTTTTTTGGTATAATAAAAATATTGATTTGGTAAGATCTCCTGCTTCTGTCTTTTCCTTTAAAAACGTAACCAGAGTGTGGACTTTAAATACAAGTATAACACCCCAAAGTACTACTACCACTCTAAACACTGACAAAATTATAAAAATGTCGGTACTACGCTCATTTTGTGTGTGTGTTAAGTAGTTCGTTTTAACTCCCACCCTCTTCTAGTTTAGCCTTAGTTGTTCTTGGAGTTTTGCGCAGATTTCGTGCTGGATGGTATGTGTATTGCGTGTAGCGATATGAGGAACTTTGTTTTTCGTGTTCAATGGGAAAAAAATTGCGTTCCGCGAAGGTTAAGATGATAATTTATGGGCGCAAACTAGACCGAGAAATTTGGGAGGGTTTGAATTTGGAATTGGAATGGGGGAAGGGGGAAGGGGGGTACTTCTCCTTTTGGTAAAGGTTACCTGTACTGTTTTTTTTATCCTTTGAGAGATTAAAATCATTCCGAGTGAGGTAGATGATCTGTAGTCGATGGTACTTTGGAGTTGATGGGTGACCTCTATTGATTGTGTCCTACTATGTCAAATGGCAAAGACGTCGATGTACGGGGTCTTCAAAAGGTTCGTAGAAAATGGACTACAATTATAACAAAAGATGTCTAAAATTTATTTTGGGACATAAGTTCCAATGAGGTCAAACTACTTTTGCAAGCGATGATGTCATCCATTTAAGCCATTTGTATAAAAAGTCGGATGAAGCTAGGTCAGATCAACTCACAAAGAAATTTTCGTAAAGTTGACTTTGTCAAAGAAATGGAATGCGCTGGGGTATTATTGTGATGAAAGATGACTCTTCTGTAAAGTTATGTGTGTGTGTGTGTGTGTGTGTGTGTGTGTGTGTGTGTAACCAGTTATGGGGGTGAGTTGGTGGTCTGAGTCTAAAGTGTTCTTTTGGGTAATCCGCTTGTAGGCTGGGTTCGGATGGTAAACTAGTTATTTCTTGGCAGAAGGAAGGACTCGGAAGAAAAATGGCGGTTTCGTAGACTTTAATCTTGGCTTAGATCTACCTCAGTCGGGCAAGTAAAATTGTTGAGCTCTCCGTAGTTCGTTTGTGTACTCACAGATTTAATTGACTATAAGTATTAATACTCAGAGTTTCTTGTAAGTCTCCTTCTTCGTCAGATTGTTGTGACTATGGGTGGACGGGGTACGGACTAATAATACTAACGTTAATACTATACTAATCAGAATGAGAATAATGAATAAGAAATTTTCTGCCCGCTTATTTATACTAACGCCAATTAAGGTGGTGTGGCTTCACTTCTCTTAATATGAACGCGGAGCGGAGCTTATCGGATCAAAGGTATGTGCGTGTTTTCTACTAAAACTGCCTAGCAAAGTTTGTTTGGCCAAAGAGTATATGTGTATCAAGACAGTATCTGACTTTGGAAACCTAACCGTGACTTATCAACCAACATTTATAGCAGGATTGATTTTGTCTTTCACCGGTTCATGTAAACTCTGGCTGGTCAGATCAGATTCCGTTTTGTGTGCACACAGCTGTTTCCACCGACTTGGTTATCTCTGTGGCCAGACCTTCGGCTCCTATCTGTTTCCTAATGTATATGTGTTTGTACGTTCGCGTGGGAGCCCAACGATTTCCCTTGCCTTCTTACAAAAATACTCTGCTTTACATTAATACATATTAAATTGTAATTATACATTATTTAGAAGTATTTGTTTTGTCTTCCATTTATTCATTATTAGGATATAGTATATTATTTCAATGATCGATTGTGTGCCCAATTTCAAGATTTCATAGGGCCAACAGGGTGTTTATTTGTGAGGTCCCATGTTGGCTCTACTCCCCCTTGCAATTGGGCACTACAAAGAATTCCGGAGCGCTTCTCCGCTATACCATTGTGAAATTTTCTCAAACCACTTGGGTAATAGCTAGCAGTAATGGTTTTTTGCCCTTCGCGAAAGTCAACAAGTATCGCATCTTCAGCATCCCCCAAATAGTAGCCATTACCTTTGCCCCCGATCGTTCAGACTTTTCTTTGATGGATCCTTTTCGGCCTCTTGGTAACCATTGTTTTGACTACTCTTTGTCTTCCGGATCATATTGATTGTCGTAGAATAGGCTCCCGACGATATACTATATATAACTATTCGTTGAGGGGATTATTCTATATTTCGAGTGCGTGGTAATCTGATGGCCGAGGTTAGTTCAAAAAGGGGGAGGGGCTGGAGAGGCTTATTTATCTTCAATATACTTAAGAAGTAGAACGGAGCACAAGGGTAAATAATATGGCTACCATTCATAAAATAGAGTTTTATTAATTAAACTATCAAACAACACACGGAAAATGTTTACATAAACGGGGATTAAAAATGGGAGAAACACAGGAAATGAAAAAGGTCATGGGAATATTTGACTAAGCTGAGAATTAAGATTAGGAGAGATTTAAAACGGCAAACAAACAAAAAGGGGGAATGGTTCGCTAAACCGTTTGAAGCACAGAGTTGCGTTGACAAAAGGTTAAATGATCAAAGGTAATGCTTATCTTACGTAATTACAAGGTTGTCGTGCAGAGGAAGGCGATGGGAAGGAATCTTCGGTCCAACTTGCGATTTCCAGGAGAAGGGGTTCTTCGGGGGTATTGTCCTTAACGAGGGGGGAAGGACTGTTTTCGAGGAGTGAGAGCGAAGTGGGGCTCGGAAGTACGAGTGATCCTTGTGGCAGGATATCGGATATGTTCTAGATGAACAATGGAGGTTATTGTTGTAACCAAGCGTTCTCTTGAAGAAGGTTAAAAAAGGATGGGGGGGGGGGAATTAAATTATCCTGACGTGATGTCTTGGGAACGAGAACCGTTTCTTGACGAACCGGCTTGAAGAACAATGGCTGTTCTAATGTTGTTCTCTTTCTGAACAACAGGGGAGGTGAGAACCGTTTCTTGTCAAACGGGCTCAAAGAACAATGGCTGTTCCAACGTTGTTCTCTTTATGAACAACAGGGGGGGCCTTGTTGACTTGGCGTCTCGAAGGGCACGAACCTTGGCACTCAAGGCATATTGTCCTCTTCTGGACAATTAGTTTTTTTTCGGTAGAGTTCCTAGGTGCACAAGGGAGACCGGATCGGCTTGATGCCTCGCGAAGATAATCTGGATCTGCTTCAATTGGGAAAAGCTATTGTATAAATAGCCGGAGCCAGCATCTTGTCGTCGGGAACAATGGGGTGAGGCACTTCGATAGAGTGTCCCGCCAAATTGAATTAGGCTTATGAGCAATAAGCCTAATTCAATTTGGCGAGATCGACGCATGGAGACGAACGGGGGAGTGAACCTCCTTGATTAAACATTGGTTATGATGGGAGATAACGCGCCTTCTACTTCCTCTCGCAGGATACACATGGGGAAGCATTTGTTTCAACATGTGATAGGGGCTGAAGCAATGCGGCCTCAGACCGTTCTATCACATTGATAAATCCAATCTCATCCCTGCTTACCTTTCTTTGCAAAAAAGTCCTGGGAATCTTCACCCTACTTGTTAAAGAGTTTCAGTGAAAGAGTAGCTTTCTTCTACAGCTCATCTTCGCGCAACAATTTTGACACCCATCTAGCAGAAGGCTCACTGAGCTTAAGTACCTTGGTCAAGATGTAATACACTGAACCTGCCGATATATTTAATATACATTCTATCATTTCGACTGTTAATCGACGGCCCTCTTCAATTTGTCTCAACACACGATTGACGTTTTCTTCCCTTTCTGATGTTGACGATCTCTCCCACTGTGAATGATGGCTCCAACCTCTTGTCTTCCATTCGCAAAGCCCTTTATCCATTTATAAGCCTTAGAGTTTCGTGGGTGCACTGTCTCCATAAACCTTTATTGATACATCATTAATCTCACTCTTTCGTCAACCAAACTTGACAAGAAATTTTATATTTACTTTGCTTCAACTGTGATGGGATCAATGGTAACACTACAAAGCCGAATTTAAAGGGCTGTCATGTCATTCAAAATAAAGCAAAGTAATTTATGTGTATGTGACTAATAGCACATAGGTAAAAGTTTAAATCAGTGTAATTAGCATTATATGTAGGTATCTCATTATTTTTGTAATATTCTTTTTTTACGAACTTTTTGAAGACCTCTCATATAGGAAACATTTGACTACTGGTCGAACATTCTGAGCAAGGTTGTTAACAGAGAGTATGAATATGGACCTGCTCAATACGCTTCCCTGTGGAAATCCTTCCTGCTGTTTGAGATTTTAGGGGCGAGCTCCCCGTGGGTTTACAGAGAAGCGTCTGTTGGAGGGAAAATTCTTATGAAAAGCGGGAATGATCCAAGGAATCCCATTTAGTAGAGATGATCGAGGCTAACGCGTCGCCAGACGGTGTCATAGCCTTTGGATAGGTCGAAGAAGATAGCTGTGAGAAAGCCGCTTTCTGCGAAGGAAATGCCACTATCGTAATTTAAGTGTGTTGGCGTATCTAGGTTGATCTAATTATGTGGTATCCGTGCTGGTTTGGGGAGAACAGTTTTTTTTTCAATCGAGGGTCTATTTTAGTCATTCATTGACTATCCTTTCTAGTAGCTTGCAGAGACAGGATGTGAGGGCTATGGATAGGTAGCTGGTAAGAAGCGAGGGTAATGTGTTTATAGATGGTGGGGAGCAAGGGATATTGTTGGGTTTCGCAAAAGAATATATAGTTGCTATGTGCCATTCGTCCAGAAATTAGTTAGTAAGCCAGAGGTTGTTGCATAACTGGATGATGTTTTTTAAGCAATTTAAGTGTGCATGACGAAGTAAGGGGTATGCATTTTCTTCGTTTCAGGGTGCTGAGATAGAGCAAGTGGCTAGTGTTGTATCTAGTTCTTACATGGAAAATGTAGCGTCGTATACCAGCGAAGATGTTGTTGTAAAATTAAGTCCGCTTTCTTGATTGTAAAGGTTGGGCTGGAGGAACCTATAGAAACCCCACTCAGTGAATACACTTCCTCTGATCAGCTGATGAGATTGCCGTTGATCTTGATAATCAAGCGTATATCGTGGCAGAACTGCCTATCATTCTGCGAATTCGAAAGCTATTTGTGACACCGCCTGCTTCTTATAGCACCCTGGAGAACGACTTAGTCACCAGTCACCACCAGGGAAGATCGAGTTTCAGTCAACCGTTTCTACCGGATCTAAAAAGATCCATTTGAAACCGTAACTTATTACTTTGATCTCTCGCTGTTAGGGCGTCTTTTGCTATATAGACGAACTCACGATAGCATTTTCATTTTGAGATGAACACTTGTCTAACCTTCGTCGGGTTTTAACTCGTTTAGAGGGGTATGTTATTGAGATCAACAACTCTTAAGTGTATTTTGTGTCCTGCAACTTTACTTTCTTGGGCACCACCTTTACCATGATGGAATTAGTCCACTCGAGAACAATGTTGCTGTTATTCGGGATTTTCTTCGACCTTCTTCACTCAAGCACTTTGGTCGGTTCTGTGTTATGATAAATTTCTATCACATATTTATTCCTAACTTATCTCACATTATTATGCAGCCTCTCCACACTTTACTCTGCCACCAATAATAACACTCCTCTGGCATGGTTTTCCGAGACTTGCGAAGCTTTTTCTCGCATGAAAGAGACTTTGCCCCCCACTGTTTCATTAACCAACCGTTGTCCTGGATCATACATAAGGGTGTCATCGAACGCGTCAGCTACCCATGTAGGTGCGACACTGCAGCAGAAGGTTGGTAACTCTTGGCAACCTCTTGTATTCTTCTCTAAATCCTTAACTTCTTTCCAACAGAGGTATAGCACGCTCTCAAGGGAACTGCTACTATGTACCACGTTACTACCTACGCCAATATATGGAAGGGAGTGATTTTACTGTCCACACTGTACATAAACCCTTGATTGGTGCTCTTTCCGTTCGTAACACGTCTTCCGTGCACACTGCAGCCCATTTTCGTCACATCAAACTCATCCTGAAGCTTACGAGTTACATTTGCTATGCTGCTGGTTCTAAACACATCGTACCGGATGCGCTTTCTCTCATTTTAGTGATATTGGCACTTAACTCTCCCATACTGCGCCCTTCGATCACGTGACGTTAGCGCTTGATCTTGAAAAGGATGAAGACACGCAAACACTGCGTCACTCTTCTCAACTCGTCGTTCGTGAGACTAATTTACCAGAGTCCTTCCAGGCGCATCATTGTCCACCTTTCATTGCCTGATTGTCCTCTCCCTTTTATTCCTTTTGCTTACCGTCGGCATATTTTTGATCAAGCTGATGGTCTTTCTCATCCTGGTATTAGAGCAACACGCAAGCCCATTGCACAACATTTTTCGTGTGGACAGTTATGAAGACCGACGTGGCCAAATGGACCCACCCATGTTTGCCTTGTGAACATGTCATGGTTCAGCACCACACAAAGACTCCTCTAGCTTCCTTTCATCTTCCTTGATCACGTTTTGACGCGTTCACGTCGTTCTTGTAGTTCCTTTTTCTTATTTTCGTGGTTTTACCTATCTTCTTACCATGGTCGACCATTTTACCTGTTAGCCATAGACAGTCGCTATCCTCGCATCCGAACCTCCGCCCTCACTCAAGCCTTCTTCTTAGGATGAGTTTCTCGTTTTGGTGTCCCATCCAAAATCGTGACTGATCATGGTAGTCAACTTGAGTCCCACCAATGGGGTGCTCTCATGCCAGTTCTTAGCTATTTTCACCGCCGTAACACAAGCTACCATCTCCAAAGTAACGTCGTTGTTGAACGACTACACCGAACGGTTAAAGCAAGTTTACGCTCCACAGATACAAACATCACTTGGCTGCATAAGCTGTCTTTCATTCATATGGGCATTCGTTCATCCTTTTCTTCTACTGACCACATTCCTATCTTTTTATCTCGATCTTGCTTCATGCATACACAATTTGGTACGAGTGATGGCCGAAATTAGGCCTCCCTCCCCAAGAGTGCCTGCTAACCAGAAACTTTTTGTGCCAAAAGGTATGTCAACTTGTTCCCATGTTTTTTTCGCTCGCGACTTAACTTGCTCTTTATTGAAACCTGTTTATGATGGACCCTTTCTCGTCATCTCTAGGAAGCCGCAATTCTTTGTACTGCAACTTGTTACAAATCAGGATATTGTTCCTTTGGATCATCTAAAATCGCATTAATAGATACTGTTCACCCTGAACAGCCCTCGTCTCCTTCTCTTCCACTATAACGCTAAATAGTCCAGTGATTCCCAATACTCGCTTTATAAACCCTCCACTAATTACCTAAGCTACGCACATTTCTCCTTTCTGCTTGCTGCCGACTTCTCTTTTGTTGCGGAAATCCTCGTTGTCAGCGATGGGTGGTAACCATCCTGTTAAACTCCCATAATGAGATAAGGGGTTAGATGTTGTTCGGTGAGTTATTATACGTCAATGTATGGGATGCTTGTATTTTCAGACAAGTATACGGAAATATGATGATTAATTCTTGTTAGCTGTATTCCTGCTGGTAGGCTGGAGCAGGGCGAACAGAATATCTTTATGAATGTATATTAAGTTAACACGTTTGTATTCAGGTTCAGCGTGGCAATGGTATTTGGTTTTGAGGATTCATCTGCATTGTTTCATTTAAGCAGATGTATGTGGGATAATATTTGTTGATTAGATAATTCAATGATTCGAAGTTGGCCATGGATATTCCCTTGTAAGAAACGGGTTTGTATAGTGTGTTGGTTGGCGTTGGAAATGATTTGGATGAGTGCATCTCCCCAGCTGGGACAGATATGTTACTTTTGGAAGTCAGTTTCGGTGCTCTGAATTTTAATGCTTCCGGTGATACTTTCGCTGTTCTCCTTTGGTAGACAGTAATCGAGGTAGGTTCAACTGCTGTTCCGGGGTACTTTTTGTGTTCCTGTGGTTGTCGCAACTTTAGTTTGGTTGCACGCAATGTTCCAGCTTGATCGTTCTCACTGGTGTGGGATACGGAGGGTCCAGCTTTTTTATTATGTATTGGGGCTGGGTTTAGTGGCGAATTGCCTTCTTTGTTCCAGATTTATTCATGTTGCTTGTACATATTCGAAGATAGAGTCGGATGATTCAATCGCTGGATGTTGGAGCCTTACTGGTAAGGGGTTTGTGGGTTGTTGGATTTGTATTTTTCCGATTTCATTTGAGACCTCATTGATGTTGTGTTCTGCTTGATACTCAGATTTTCTCTCAGGGAGCTTATAGAGCGGGTGTTCAGATTTATTCTTCCTTGTTGGAGATCTGAGTTGTTGCGGTCTTATCTTCTGGATCAGACTGACTCGTTTTCAAAGGTTACCGTTTCTATGCTCGAGTCACAGTCGGCTTTTTAGAGTTTCGAGTCGGAGACTCCTAAATTTGGTAGTTTTCACGACGCCTGTACATTCGACTTTGGCAGGGCAGCAGTTAATGTGAAGAAGAGGGGCAGATTGGCAGTTATTCGGCGCTTGGTGGTATCAACATTAGGGCTCAAGAGGAGTTGTTTATGAGATTGCAATGGGTTCTTAGTGGTTTGCCCTGGAGTGTTGGAGTTATATTTTCCTCTCCCCTAAAATAATGTTTGTTTCTGGTTGATATCAGCATGTCAGAGGCGGTTTACCGCCTCTGACATCTATTGCACTGCTTGGTTGCTGCCAAATCGGATCATGCAGACTCTCACTTCTTGATGTAGAAAAGTGTCTACATGCTCTTTTGAAGATGTGGTGCGTTTGCTTCAGTTATGGCATTTTCGGTTAATGTTTCTTGGCTATGCTCGCAAGACGAACACTTAAAATAGAGTTCGTTTACGGCTTTACAATATTTGGCTGGATGGCCACAACGTCCGACATCCAGGTTTTATAGTGTTCACATCCGTAGTCCAAGAAGAGCGCCGGGTCGTCAACTGACTTGTACATATGTAGTGGAAGATGAGGGCTAATGATTGGGTAGCGAAAGGGACATTCGGAGTGAAAATGGTACATAAAGATACCAGGGGAGCGCATCAGCTTCCCCAGGCCTAACCCAAGAGTGGAAATACAATCAGTGACTCAGACGTTCGTTGCGAGCACTAGGCCCGTGAGGACGTGCAGCCCCTCAATCAAGTAAATCAAAATAAAATTTATGATTGCGTGAGTTATTAGGCTCTAAACGCCTCAAATAAATAAGCACCACACTGGCTGGTAGCTAAAGCAAGAATGAAAAAAATTAATCACATTGGTATCGAAGCTAAGAATGAATGTAGCCTATCTTTTGTAAGTTTTCGACTTGAGCAGGTTTTCCACGAAGAAAGAAAGGGGTGGCGATTTTTTTGTGTGTATAAGTTAATGGAAAACTTTGCTAATCGTTAAAAATAATGCCTTTCGTTGGAAATTTGTACACTAACTTCCGAAAAACTATTTAAAAATTTCGACAGATACTATGTGGGCAGATATTCCTACATTTGGATTAGAGCTACGGTAGATATAGTGGCTTAAATTTGTGTGATTGCATCTCTACTTCTTCTACGGCTCTTGGCCATTGGATAACGAGCAATTGTCAGAATGGAAATTTGACCAGACATTTGAACGAACGGGCATCTAACCGCCAAGCACTTAATTGACGTATTTGGTCATTTAAATGAACTTAAGGTGGGTACCAAAGTAAAAAAACACAAAGCCTTGTAAAATCGTGTAAACGGAAAAAGACAGATCGAATTGAAAAGAAAAGCGGATTAGAGCTAATTGACCTTTTTTCTTGAGAACCCCCGCAGGAATAAGTCAACAAGTGAGCAGGTAGCTTCAGGTTTGATACTGAGTAAACCAACAAAAAAGTACCCCAAATTAAATAAAAAAACTGAAATTTATCACTGAAGAGTATGAAATGTATCCTACAATTGACTTCTTGAGAGCAATTACCAACAATCTTTAAATACTTATAAACCTTCGTTTTATATTAAGTAATGAAACTATTTTTATCATCCTAATATATTTTATACCTAATAGCTTATTTTATCATGGATTACATTAGACAAAAATACAATAATTTTCTATAACGTTTTCATATTTTTAATTCTAAATTGCGCGAGTTAGGGCAAGGAGCTCTTGTGCAGCGTCAGTCTAAGAGCCTGAAAGGAAAGGAGAGTAAATAATCAGTGAGATGAACAGCTTTACTGAATCGATAGGTCTTAATATCCCGCGTGAAAACAGGGAGGAAGGTGGATAGAATTGGAGATAGGTAAGGCAGGCTATTCCAGTCTTGGAGGATAATCGAAGAATGTGCGATCGAGTAAGTCGGAGGTAAGAGGGGAAACGAAGGGAGAAACAATAGTTAGAGCTTTAAAATCAACATGGAACCGTATAGGAAAACATTAAGGTTTTGTGGAGGTATCCCGACCAAATGTTGCTTTTTTATAGTAGGGGATTGACCGCTGATTGACGCTTATGCGTCCCATTCAGCGAAATAGATGTCGAGGATAGTAAAATGGATCTGGGCGTGAGAAAACTTGGGATGGGGTGTATGAACAGGCGCAATTATATAAGAGAGAATAACGGGTGGTAGAAAGGAATGAGAAAAGATTATTTAAGGAGAAAAGGGGTCTTGAACTAGAATTAAACGCAAGTGCTCTGAGTCAGGGTAGGAAGATATAAAGGAAAATAAACGGCGACAGGAGATGGAATACAGGGACACTCAACAAACATATAGGGCGCTGTGAGTCTGTTACAGCAAGGTTTAGAGGTAAGAGGGAGATTGCTTGATACCAGGTATCCGTGGTTTAGCTTGGGATGATCCTGGCGGAGGTGGGCCAACACCACCTATTTATAGTGGATGCGGTCGAAGGATGAAGAGAGTACCCAACGAAGGGCTTAATGGGGTAGAGTTTCGTGAGGGTGGGAGTATGTTGGGTAGCAAGCCATTGTGATTAAGGGTATCCTTTGCGTGTGGAAAGAGATCAGTGAATGGAATGAGACTGGGAATGCTGGGGGCTTAGGTTGATCGAGCAGTTTTGTTAGCTGCTTCGTTGCCAGGCACCGGAAGGTGACAGGGCAACTAACAGAAGGCGATAAGCTTGTTGCCTAAGGTCGAAAGCTGATGCAAGAACAGTCGGATCTCGTGGGTCAGAGGATTGAGGTGCAAGTAATTGGATAGTGCAGAAACGCGCTTCGGTAATCCGTGAGGAGCATAAAATCTGCGGAAGGGGATAGACAGACATTACGAAAGGCTTCCAGGATGGCGCACATCTATACTGTGTAATATGAACACTCGGGAGGGCAACCATTTTCTTTACAAAAAAAGAGGGCAATTAAAATAGATCGCTGAGAAACGCGTTCCCTCGGTGAGAAGAGGCTGGGCGAGGAGGAACCTACACGAACATGGAAAGAACGTGAGCGCTCAAACTGAAAAAATGAATCTGACAAGGATTCCGCGAACTCCATGAAAAAGCAGGCTTAAAGATAGATTAATAGTCTGTCTGTCAGATGCCCGTTCACCTTAGGCCTAAGTTATTTTAGGTAAATATTTGATATGTTGTCAGGACCAGAGTCGAGTGGAGTATTTTAGCTGCCGTATATCCTGCATGAAATAGTCATGTGGTATATTTCAAGAGTTTGTATATGTTTGTTTGTGGCTTGTGTTGGAGTATTACTTTCAAAGAACATTTTTTTTTTTTTTTTAAATGGAGGAGTATTGAGTATAAGAGAACCTATTTCAGGAACGTTAAACCAGTCAAGATGAGTTTCTTGATCATATCTCCTTTTCTTATAATCCATTGTGTTGCATTGACGCCAATTAATGCAAATTAATTGAATAGCTCGTCAATTATATCGGTATTATGGTCGCGACAAAACCTAATTTACATGTGAAGCTGGAACAAATCAACATTTCTTTTCACTTCTATCATTTTAGAGCTTTGCTTAAATTATATATTTAAAGGGAATTTAATAATATAACGTAATCCTAGTACGTAGAGAGAGACACAAAAAGTGGTTAGTGTAACATAGAAAAATCAAAGATGGTGCGTGGAGTTGCGAACTTAAATGTTCTTTAAAGAAAACTGAAAGGAGATTCTATAATTTTAATCTGCTATTCCTCAATTGCATGGAGAAAGTTATTAAAAAATTCAAAAATACAGTGGAAATTTTAAACTTCTATTTTGAGATGGGAGGAGTTTTATTTACTGAACTACATTCTTCAGTTAGTATAATAGTTTTTTATAAATGGTTGACTTTTTTAGGACTCAAATGACTATGCATGTAGAGCTAATGCAGTGGCGGATCCAGTATATAAAATTGGGGTAGGGGACCTAACCTGAATTCCTCCCTCTGAGTAATTTGAGAAAAGGGCATTGATGATTAATATTGATTATTATCTTGCATACCATTGATAATCAATAACAGCATCTCTTAAGGGGTGAGCACGAACTCTCTCAAATCCAAATATCTTCTCCACATCAGAGAATTATGAATTGTGGTTTATTATAGTTTTTGGACGTCAGCCAAAGTATAATAATGAATTTAATAATTATTTTTGAGATTTACCTCTATTTTAGATATGTATCATATAAGATACATTAGATCACAACGCTTTAAAAAAAAACCTTTTATATGTATTCTATATTATTACATAACTCTTTCTGAATAGCAAAATACAAGTATGACTTAAAAAAGAAATATAAACAAATCTGAAATTTAGGGGGGGGGGAGCTTCAGCCCCCTAGCCCACCCCCTCCCTGGGACACATGACCCAGCCATTGCACTAAAGAGAGTGAGAGAGTGGCATATTAATGAAAAAGAACAACCTAAAAAATACAAAATCATTTTTAAAAAGTAGAACAAGCCAAGATAAACGGCTCAATCTCCGCTTCAATAGGTTGGTTTATTTCTCGAATTCTTACCCTCATTAGTGTTTGTTATTGACCTGTTTGTACTAAATCGTCCCAGAGTTAACCCATATTATTCAAATGTTGACTGTTGGTCGTATTACCAGCAACCTATCGATGGGTCATGCATGAAGGCGGAACCTCGTTGCATCAGGTCACTGAAGGCGAAAGGTATTTGGACGAGAAGTGAACATTGGCTTCAGGAACCTCTGCGAAGGGCGAGCACAACACTTCTCGACGGGTGGATGGACCACCAATGGTCAAGAATCAAACGATCGATCATCAAATCACAGTTTTAATTATTTGAAAATATTTACACGAAAAGAAGTTTTTTTAAAATTGTCATAATATAATGATTTCAAAAAATTATATTAGCTTCATTATTAGTATTAGTTCTATTGCTAATATCATAATAGGTAAAAATTCTATTTTCAAAAGAGAGAGCGTTTGATAATTGATAGCAATGTACAATTCTCTTAACAAATCATATATATATATATATATATATATATATATATATATATATATATATATATATATATATATATATATATATATATATATATATGGGAAATATCACGAAAGTTAGCACGTGATAACTATAAATATGAATATGTACCACGTAAGGAAACTGAATAAAAAGCAGATTGGAGTTAGTACTTTCGTCTATTAGACGAAAGTACTAACTCCAATCTGCTTTTTATTCAGTTTCCTTCCGTGGTACATATTCATATATATATATATATATATATATATATATATATATATATATATATATATATATATATATATATATATATATATATATATATATAGAGAGAGAGAGAGAGAGAGAGAGAGAGAGAGAGAGAGGCTGTAACAAGACAATAAGATCAGAAGCCATATTTTGAGTCCTGCTCTGGAATCCCGAATTGAGGTTAGGTTAGGTTAGGTTTGCTGGAAAATAATAATTTATTGAATTGAATAATAAAAAAATTATATAAAAAATACGATTTTCTATATTCTATCTAAATTAATTTTTTTTAGATATTTAGAAATTGTTTGCTTGCCTCCCCATACATAATTAATATTATTAAACAATTGTAATTATCATAAAACCAAACCATCAACACTCATCCTCGATTCGATATGTTAAGCGAGGGGTGTATTTCGTACCTTTGAGTCTTTGTATTCTTTGTACGAACTTGCCTTTGAAAGTTAACAGATCCATATTTTGACAGATCCAAACAGGACCTAATAGGTCCAGATTTTAACAAGGTTCTACAGGTCTAGATTTTAACAGGGCTTAACAGATCCCGATTTTAATAGAACCTAAGATGTCTCGATTTCTAACATATCCCGTTTTTAACAGGGTCTATCAGGTCCCGATTTTAACGCGGCCTAACAGGTCGTTCATCTTGACTGTCTGTCACTGGACACGCGATAAATACACCCAATCGTGTTTGGCTTCCGAGCAATCTGATGATTCCAACGAAAAACAGGGCATAATCCTAGATTAAAATAGGTGGATTTAAATCCACGAAATTGATTTTTAACAGAGGGATTTTATGTTAAAATTAATGACGGATATTTTTGTCATTAAAATTGATAATTTAACATCAGATTCATGTAACAATGATATATTGACGTGCAAAATGGAGTGCACAAATAAATTAGGACTCTTTAAATATAATGTACCGGCATCCTCATAAACTCTGGATGGCCAGAATTGAAAGAGATTTCTGTTAGCAGATATTTAGCATTCAGAAGTCTTATTGTGCTTGTTTTAGCTTTGATATATATATATATATATATATATATATATATATATATATATATATATATATATATATTATAAACCAGCAGTAAATGTAACGTATCTTGGGTCCTTCCTAGCTTTCGCCATAAATTTCTTTTCTTATTTCAACCACACTGAAATGGAAAGAGAAGCGAAGAGCTGCTGGACCTTGACTCTATCACTTGGGGCCGCAGAATTCAGGTTAGGCGAGTGGATTTGAGAACCTCCGGGTCCAAGCCCGAAGATAATGGGAGGCACCTTCGGAGAAACATCCACAAGGCACCCAAGTGGAGATCCACTCACTGAGGGTAGTATTCTGAACAAGGTTTTGTCAGTGAAACTTAACCTAACCAAAGTTCCGTTGAATATAAAATTTAATGATAATACGCGATTTTCTACAATAAATTCTTCAATTTAAAAAAAAAAACATATCTGCCGGGCATAGGTATATATTAAATAATGTGATAAAAATTGTGAAAAGTGTAATTTGATAATTATTGCTACAATTAGAAAAGAAAGACGTGCGAGCCGGCTAAAATCAGGAAGCGGAATGCTATCAAATTTCAGACATATTTATTTTAACAAGATTGTATTGAAATATGCCAGAATTAAATGGATATAAGGATCATTACGCTCATTAAGGTGATTGTAAAAATATGTTCGTTACTAAATTTAGGAGGTATTTTTTACATTATTTATACATACAAACGTTCATATGCGATTCATGAGATGCATCTGTTTTGTAGAATAGAGAATTATAAGTTTATTTAGTTCATTTTATGGGTCTCTTAAAAGGGTTTTAAACTTGTCTTTCGATTTTTAAATTCAAATTTGAGTTGATTGAAGTTTGAATCTTGCTTAATATGTTAATAAAAAAATATGAATTTTAGTATTGCATGAATAATGATTTGCATATAGTTGCGTAAAATAAATTAGATAACTGATGAAGTGAAGGTGAAAAAGTGTGTAGATAATATTGAAAACGATTTATCTGCGGGTGAGCTAGACCGTAGTTGGGGAACTTGCGGTCTTTATGCCGCCTGCGGCCTTCTGAATGAATTCAAATTTTGTAGATCAAAATCACTTTATTTTATTCCCACAAAAAATGCAACAAACTCATTTAAAGTTTAACTAACTTTAGAATTGATCATTCTTTTTTTCAGTTTTAAGCTGATATATACATAATCATAGTAGTTATTTATATACAGAATAATGTGCAAATTGAAGAATATCTAATTAAAATTGTATGAATGCGGTTTATGGCTAACAAGGCTGCCTTCAATCCAGAAAAAGTCCTCTACCACTAAATTAGACTAAATGTAGGTTGTAATTATCATGTAGCTGTAATTATATGAAAGGAGGAAAGAAGACCAAGATCCAATGACATCACTTTTCATAATTTAATATAGGTGGAGTCAATGGTAATGGCAGTATTAATTGGGTGTACCATAATTAACCTATTCTGGACCGAAATATTTTCAGCTCAAAAATATTTTTATATGATGAAAATAGTTTAAAGAGGCCCACGATATAAATAACTCTCAAAATCCTGGGGAGAGCAGGGTGCATTCAAAAGCTCTTAAAAAACAAAATTCGTACAAAGAGAGCAAGTACCCCAAACTTCAAATTTGTACCCCTTTGTTGAGGGACGTATGGAGATAAAACTTGGAGCAAATCCAAGACCAGATGAAAGAAACTTCCCTGGTAAATTATCCGCCAGATGAACCATCTGGTCTATTGGATTTCGAGGAAGAAATTATAGATGATAGAAATAGGCTGAAAAAGTGAAGATAGAATTATTATAATGCAGAGTTCTATACAAAAGTTTGTCCAATAAATAACATTTGGTTAACATAATGAATGCATTGGTCGAAAGATGTTCGAAGTAATCTATATTTACAAGATATTTATGCCATTTCCGATGACATTGTAAGGTACCTCCTTGGTTTGGCCGTAATCCAGGCATTGAGGACACCGTGAACTTCTGCTGCAGATGAGAACTTCCTACCAAGAACCCAAATTTAAGGGGAAGGGAAGGGGGATAAATCAGGCGGTGTTTAAGTATGGTGAATATGACGGGTGTGTTAATACTGGTAAAATAACTAAACCCAATTTTCGTAGCAATCAACGTGATAATTACAAGAATATCTGCGATTATTCACCGATAAAACTTCATAAGATGGTTTTTGTAACCATCAACGTTAGAAATACAAGAAAATCTGCGATTGTTCACCGGAAAAAACTTCATAAGATGGTTTTCGTAGCCATCAACGTTAGAAATACAAGAATATCTGCTATTATGCACCGTAAAAACTTCATAAGATGGTTTTCGTGGCCATCAACGTTAGAAATACAAGAATATCTGCGATTATTCACCGGACAAAACTTCATAAGATGGTTTTCGTAGCCATCAACGTTAGAAATACAAGACTATCTGGAATTATTCACCGGGCAAAACTTCATAAGATGATCAGGTAAATTGTGTGCAAACAATCCTGTAAGTTATGTACACACAATATTTCCCTACCAAATCTTTGTGATTTCCAATAATTTTTATGCAAAATTCCGACAGAAAGACGAAGAATAACTTTAAGTGGGAATGATATTACGAGATTACAGTGATTTAAGAAACATTTTCCATTCTACAAAACAAATGAATCACAGGCGATGTATTTTTTTAATTGCAGGGGGAGGGGGGGATTTGAAGATTCCGTAGAGCAAGAAGTAAAATTTACTTCGATTATTCAATAATTATTATCATTATTTTGCTTTTAGTACAAACCATTAATATGGTCATTGCATTTATTTTCAGGTCCAAAAAGTAATAGCTTATGACTAATTTTGATTTAGAAAATTGTAACTACATATATATATATATATATATATATATATATATATATATGTAATTCTTTGTACAATGATTTATTTACATATTGTGGTAAAAATTCTATTTGCACACAAGTTGTTTTACTATTTACTTCTAATAAGGAAATTTCTAGGGACAAAATCAATTAATATTAGATTTGAATTTACAGACCAATTTAAAGAATCCTTCATTTTTTTAGTATAGCCACAATTTACTCAAAATAAGCATATACATAGAGCATAAATAGTATATAACAATCCATAACAATTTGGTTATTCCAGTTTGTAGCGTATACTTATATAATTAAATGTTATAGTCAATATAGTAACTATTAAGTCACGGAAGTAAAAATACAGACATACATATGCATATATACTCTATGGTAATTGCAAGTGTTTAGCTGATGATTGCGTGAATTAGTCAACTATCATTAAGGCAGATTTCTAAGGGGTTTTACGCTCCCTTAACAGGGCAACCGATTCCTTGATCGAGCCCAAATATCAAGGGTGATGATCCTTATATCACTGCTAAAAAAGTCCTTGGTCCTGGACTTCGGTTACTGGTAGGTCAAAGAACGCTCAATATAATACATTATGAGGCTAGAATAATTCGGTCATCCTTTATATATTAAGACAAATTAAATCCTCATATTTAAAATAACATCTGCAATAACCATATACATATATAAATATATACAAAAAAGATTATTACAGAAATGACTAGATAAAAATGGAATCTAACTTCTAACTTTATACTCCAAATTTGGTAAAATGATAGTAAAAAAAGAACCCCAAACATTTTCCATTTTATAAACGAATTAAAAAAAACAAAACCGTGAAATCAAACTAGCTGTTGGGAAAGGATTAAAAATACAATAAAAGGAGAATATTACAACATATAAATATAAAGCTTGAAAATAAATTAATTCTTAAGATGATTAACAAAGGATGGTGGCGTTAGAGCTCCAAAGGATGAAAGGAAAACACGAGATAAAGCAGTGAGAAATTAAACAAATAGAGTTTTGGAAATCAATGTTTTGCTATAGCTCGTTAGAGCCATAACCTTTTTTCATATACTCAACTCTCTTTCTCTCTCTCAAACATACACACATTCATATAATACACCAATACGCACAAATACCCTTTATAAATTACACATGAGCAACGAAGATCATCTATTCAGGATTAAAGAGATGAAGAGAGATAGGACATAAGATATGAAATGGATCGCTCGTAATTTACACTAATTACGATATTTTAACAAAAACTCATGTTCAAAGATAATTACCAAAGTAATTAAAAGAAAATATACTTGAAGAAAAACATGAATTCATTGTATATTCTCTAAATAATAAACAGTACCCTGATTTCCTTAATTTAAATATGCAAAAGTTACTGTAATATATATATATATATATATATATATATATATATATATATATATATATATATATATATATATATATATATATATATATATATATATAAGAATAATTAAAGATTTGAAGCTGACTTTAGAAGATGCCTTCTGAAAAGAGAAATGGTTTGCTTTTTCTCTATCGTTGTGCCGTGGTGCGCCATTTGGGACTCAGCGATGCTTCTCACAATCGCTCAAACGGGTCGTGGCGCCATCTGGGGCTCCCCTATGTGCCTTAGGAGAGGGCTGCTACCGACACCGTTGCCGGGGGGGCGCTTCCTGGTGTCTCCGGCGGCTGGACTGGGGGCACATTAGCGCCGATTTCTTCATCTGGTTCATCGTGTGGCCTTGGATAAGGATAATAATGATTATTTTTCGTTCATGCTGGCCATCATTGCATGGAATGCTTTAGTCTTTAGTTATGCGATAATTATTAAATTGTATACTAATGAAATTAAAAATTGGGCCTAATTTCTAAAAGAAGCAAATTTCAAAGAAAAAACCAAAATGCTTAAGCATTAAGAGAGGCGCACTTTAATTTAATTGGCTGTGAAATTTAATGCATTATGATTAAGAAAGATATTTTTTGAGTGTGTCGGTGAGTGTTGTGTAGTCAAAACTAGTTTACTAAGTTGCGCGAGAGAAAGAGTGTTAGCAAAATACATGACATAATTCTGTGTCTATTACTTATTCTAACTCGTTTCATTTTTTTTTAGATAAATATTTTAGTATTCTGAGTAATTCAAGTTGTTTTTTTTTATCACAATGGCTGAAAATTGAAAACTTGTGTGGTCATCAGTCGAGAAGAAAGTATTTTTGAGTCGATATTGCCACGTATAATTCCTCTCTTCCTCTAACGATTCAAAGTGAGACATAAACTGGCACTCGAAACATGTAGTTCCAACCGAACTTAATTGCATCTGTACACTACACGAGAAGAAATATCTTGCTAATACTAATACCAAATTTTTATTATAGTCGTATATGAAGTAGAGTGACTGAGGAATTTTGGGAGTTCTTCTCCCTTCTAATTAATTCTAAATTGTCGCTACTCTTGAACGTGAGGTATTTGAAACATGGTTAATTCATTTTTAGTAATAACTAAATTTAATTTTCTCCTGAAGAAAGAGGACTGCATAGATCATCACTTAAATTGTTTCTTGTATATTGTTTAGATTTCAAATATCTCAAATATCTACTAGAAATTTTGCCATAGAAGATATTTTTTCGTATCAGAGTTGTTTATAATTTTTCATTTTTGTCAGTTTTACACTGGGGTGAGATTACAGTTCTTCAATGAAGTTTCATATGTTCATATGTTCAAGGTCGAAATATAACCAAGGTAAATTTATAAAAAAAATATATATCTAGGTAAATGGATTAGATAGCTTTTTTTTTTCTTGAACAAATGCTTCGAGGAAGTTTCGATCCATTGTCACTTTTCCCCAAATTCTTTGGTAATTCTCGCTTCCATCTGACGATTATTGCGAATAAAACATTGCTACACTGCCGCATGAAGAAAGAATGTACATACTAAAGTTATGAGACCTTTTTGTATATTTTTTTAGTTTTAATAACAATCGCAAATATATTATTTCATTTTAATCTATATAATGATTTCCCGGTATTATCTTGTTATGGCGTGGTGAATGGAGATCCTTCCGCCTTTCTACTGTGAATGAGTAAGTTGCTTTGTAACACAAAGTGACGTAGAGCGAGCAAATTAACGTGGTGGAGCGTGGAATGTGTTACACTGCACTTATACACTAGAGGAGTTAAAAAGAGGACACATACAGACCGGATGAAGACTAAAGACAGTAATATACCATCTACAAGAAAGCTAAAGTTAGAAGAACTCAATTTGAGGGACACAGAAGTTAGTATAACCCATTTCCAAAGATTCTTGCGTTACCTTTCGGGTAAATTGCCTTTGGATTACTCTTGAATGTGTTACCTCACGAGAGTTCTTGTTACCTCAGAGATGGACAGCAAAGGATTGTGTTCCGTGAGAGTTGGGGGTGATAGCTGGGGTCCCCCACTGGAGCGCTGTGGGGGCAGGGGGGGAGGGATTCAAAAATTAAGGGCGAAGTTATCATTGATTTTCTTATATTTATATGGGAAAGAGCCTTTGATTAAACACCCTTTTGCCCATATAGCCGAAAAAGCATGAGAAGTTATGTGGCGCTGTCACATAAATGCATTGCCTGGTCGAAATTCTGGTGCTCAAGAAAAAACAAACAAAGCTACAGTAAAAAAATAATAAGAATCTCAGATTTGATATGATTAAATTTCGTTCAGGCCACACAACGACAAATTCCAACACGAGACTCAATAACAGTACACCTACATATCTGTCATACATGGAGTGCTAATTTGAGGTAAAAGTTCGGTTCAGAGCAAAGTGTAACTGTGAATGTTTCACTTTATTCTTAAATATAATGGGGGTGGGGGTATTAATTTGGCTTAATGAAGGGGTCTTTTTTATGTTCTACCATCAATCGTGTATAAAATATTGCACGGAAGAATTTCAGGCGAAACTTTACAAATTTAGGATTTTTAAGTTGAGGCCAGTCAGTTAAAATGTTCACCCGGTGAATATTTACTCCTGTTACCACTAAATGATGAACTTTGGTCTCCAGTGACCAAACCCTTAACTAAATATGTTGATATTAAAACAAGAAACTAAAACCGTCCCAAAATAAAAAGAGGAAAGTGAGGGATAATCCTGAAACCTCGTTTAAGGATGTCGAAAAGTGGTACATCCTATGTCAGACATCTTTGCAGATCAGGAAGGATATAGGACGAAATATGGTGGCAGTGTAATCTGGGGGGGAAATGACAGGTAAGAGTTGTTTTATTTGACAACTTCTTGCACACAACTCATCTCCCTCAAGTATTTTTGGCGAAGAAATGCTTATTGGTTTTTAGCTTCTTAGTTTTAATAAAAAAAGATGGTTTAGGTTATTGGTACTTATTAGAGTTAATGGTACCATTTATTGGTAAAAAAGGGAGGGTAGTAAAAAAGTGAAAACAATTGAAGTTGTTTAGTTTGGAGTGAGGTATTTTCAACAACAGATGGATTTTTGATTCGTAATCAAACATCGTCATCAGACATTCACCCTAGGAATGGAGACCATAAATACGACAAAGATTTTTTAGGTTAAATACCAAGCTGTCATTTAATTTAAAGCAAAAACCAACGAGGCCCTCTCTTGCTGAAAATTGGTAAGAAGAAATCTGTGAAGTGAAGATGAGGAGATTAGAAAAAGTTTGGAAGATGTGCAGCTACATATCTTATCGAGGGTATTGGGACAAGCTGGTTGGCTACCCAAGCTACATTTGACACTCATTTGTGGGTACACACTGGGACAAGGAAGATGTGATACTCTTCTTGGTTTAAGCTATGACCGGGACAGAGCTGTACCATCCGCAACTTTGCAGGTCCACTGTTTGTATACTCTACAAAATGAGCTGAACAATGAAACTTCTACTCCCAAGTGACCTCACCAAATCAACCTTCTACTCCCAACGGACCTTATGAATGAACCTTATTCCTTTAAAGTGACCTCATCAATGAACATTATACTCCCAAGTGACCCCATCAAATTAACCTTATAATCCAAAGTGACCTCATCAAGGAACATTATACTCCCAAGTTGGTCAATTCGCCATGATTTTCTTCGTGCAATAATCATTCATAGGCCAATCTTTTTCAAATTAAATGATAATACATCTCGAAATTGGAAATGACCTCAAAAAAAGTTAATACTGCATTGAAAATATCATAGATTTGGAATCCGTTCGAGTGGAATTAATGAATATTAATTGTGATACGTCAGTTGAACTTTTAAAAAAAAGTTTCCGTCCGACTCTTAAATGAACATGAGTTTTTAATTCCCGCTTTCCCATCCGTTTTAAGAACTGATACAGAATGAGGGCGAGAAATCAATTATTATCATACGAATACTATTTAACTAAAAAATTGGTTTAACCACAGGGAAACTAGTGTTTGGTTCACGAACCTTGTGTTAAATTACCCTCAATCTACTCACATATAAATTTCGAAGATATGAATGTAAGATTTACCGATATTGACCAATGCGAGATTATATCTGGATTTTAATTTACTCCTTAATGGCGAACGCTTTGACCCCCAAATAAACCTATAATTTAAACTCTCATTCCGTCTGCCGAGAATAAAAAGAAGTTTATGATCTATTATAAACTGAAAAACAAAAGTTATATATATATATATATATATATATATATATATATATATATATATATATATATATATATATATATATATATATATACATTAATAAAACCACTGTGGAGGAGCGTAGTATTTATTATCTCGAGACCAGTTTCGGCATGGAGTTTGTCATGCCAAAACTGGTCTCGAGATAATAAATACTACGCTCCTCCACAATGGTTTTATTAACACACACACACACACACACACACATATATATATATATATATATATATATATATATATATATATATATATATATATATATATATATATATCACCTTTCAAAAGTAAAAAAAAAAAATGGAAATGTAATGATCTGCTAAAAGTTAAATTGGTCAACTCATGCAATATATTTGGTCATTGTGCAACAAATGTGAGTTAAAAGACTACAGCACACAACATATCGTCAGGACTAAATTGACCCTAAGAGGTCTTGGTCAAAGACGGTAGCGGTGTAGAGGATGTTAGATTGAGTGGGGAGAAAGTGAAGTAATTTCCATCGTATTGGGTGAGGCGTTTTAGATAAGAAAGGATTACATACTTGAGCTCTCTTTATAACCTATTTCCGAGGTACAGTTTCTTATATACCCTAGTTACTTAATTTATAAATTGCATGCAAACTGCATACATTTAATTAATATATTATATATATATGTATATATATATATATATATATATATATATATATATATATATATATATATATTGCTCATAATTATTGAACATTCTTCTAGGAATAATAATATTTTACTAATGTTACATTAAAAACCCATGAATTATTAAATGGGAAGATCGAGAAAGAATCAAATGGTGTGATTTACTTCGAAACTCGTGATCTATTTTGGAATTGGGGAGAATTGGATTCAGAAACGCCGCTCACCAAACCCGGCCTTGCCACACAAGACGAGGCAAAGTTGAGGAAAGGAGATATTTGAAAGACAGTGGGATTGAATAAAGGGATAAGTGATCTGTTAAACCGCCTTTACAGTGGTACTGTTTAAGACTTATGACCCACTCAATGCATCCATAGAATAGGAATGATTACTGCGATCATTAGAAATAATTTCGGATGATTACTACTGCACTGCAGTTGCTACAGTTTCAGAGAAGCGAAACGAATTTTCCATTCGTTTCCTCCTGATTAATCGAGGGAAAAAGATAAAAGGGCCATAAAAATGAGCGAATTTTAAGGTTTTCTTTTAAAGCGCAAAAAATGAGAATGGACACAGACCCTAGTGTGGCCAGATGTGGGCCAGTGGGAGTGGGCCGAACACCAAACACCGACCAGCAAAAAACCCCCAATAATTATGAGCGAACCGCGACCAAACCTCATGCATTAGACAAACGAAGAGACACTCACTGCGGGGTGTGATAGGGGTGGTAAGGATAGTATTGGTGGGGTGGCCATACCTCCCCTTCACCGTAGCCAGGGTATCCCACCTTACCCCCGGCCGATAATTGGTGCTGTTGTTGTTGTTGTTGTTGCTGCTGCTGCTGCTGCTGCTGCTGATGTTGTTGCTGGTGGTGGTGCTGAGGAGACTCCCCTTCTGTTCCTAGCGGGGAACCTCCTGTGCTGGCCACCCCGGGAGTAGGTGTCGAGGTTGGGGTGGAGGGGGTCCACTTGCAGTGCCCCCCCGATTCCATGGGCGCGGCCGCGGAGCCCCACATAAGCACCGTCTGCCGCGTGTCGTTCGTATACGTGGCGATGGCACCATCCTTGGGGTCGTCCTTCGCTATAGGCGTCGTAGCGGAAGGAGGCACTGGGGTAGAGGGGGGCTGTACCCCTACCAGAGGCGTGAGGGGACTTTCTTCACACCCCCGGCGTAGGTCGCTGTACTTTGACTCGAGGGGCGAGAGCACTGGGTTAGCGGCGGCTGCGTAGACGGCGGAGTACGCGTCTCCAGGTTTGTACTGGGCGGGGCAGTAGAGCTTCTGCTCAGCAGCGACCGCAGCGGCGCTTTTGGCTAGGCCAGCGGCGGCCGCGTCGTAACCCAAGCAGGGAGTTCGGGTGGGATCTACGTAGCCGTTGCCGACGTAGCCGTGGGTGACGTAGTCGGAGTAGTAGGACCCGAGTTGGCGGTAAGGAAAAAGGTTATCGGGCGGTAGGTACGAGGTGGGGTACAACGTCTGTATGTTGCCAAGGTTCTGCTGCATGTAGAGGCCGCTGTTGTCGGGTGCGTAGGCGGCCGACGAGTACACGTTGTTATAGTTGTTGTAGGCACTGTCGGAGAGGTTAGAGTAGGAGCGCTTGGACCGACACGTGGATAGGAAGTCGCGCAGCTGCGTCTTGTACCGACGGCTCATGCGGGTCGCGTACAGCTGTGGAAGCTCCGAATCGCAGAGGTACGACTGCGTGAGTCCCGGATCCAGGTAAGATACCTTGAAGTCCATCGTCCGCTTGCCGAGAAGATCGCGCCCCTCCTCCTCCCTGTCAACGAGAAGTCAGGATATTGGAAACATCATTAGTGGGACATCAACGGATAGAAAGGCCCGCAATACTCAAGATGTGATGCAAACAACCCTTGAGCCTGCCTGAAAATGGGGAACCGACCGGAGTTGGGAGAGGTGTAAAAACTCAAAGGTGGATAAAACAGAAGAGAAAATGAAGCAGGAATAGAAAGGGTAAGATTGAGGTAAAATAATTGATAAGTCCAACTCTAGGAAATCATGCAACCCCTTAAATTGAAGGTTGGAAAGACGTATTTCAAAACTCTCAAATAAGTTCGTACAAAGATTAGAGAAGTATTCAAACATACGAAGCACAACTCATATTCAGGGAAAGAAGTGGAAACTGGTGTTCCCTTGGGATCGATACAAGTCCAGGGTTAAAAATCTTGAAAATAACAAGAACTAATAATACTAATTTCCATAACCATAAACATAGGAAACGGACGGGCGCATTACGAAACCTTCTTTCTTACGAAGCAGACCATGGATCCAACTCTACGAACTTATCCCTCACCCCCATTAATGGAGACAGCCTTAAATCATGTATTAGGTTATCAAGAAATTAATGTCGTTTTGAGGCACGTGCACGCGCCTCTATTAGTTACTATGGCAGTCCGTAAGTCGAGCGGTCGGATGGTAAAAATTTTACTTTTCAATGAGTGATTTTTGGCAATAACATCGTAACTATTTGGCCGATTCTAACGAAATTTGAAACCATTTTGTTGTTTAACATTTTCTTTCGAATCATATAATTGCAAAGTTCCTCCTAAGGTTAGTCCCGGAGTTATTTGGCAATAACATCGTAACTATTCGGCCGATTTTAACGAAATTTGAAACCCTTATGTTGTTTTACATTCTCTTTAGGATGATATAATTGACAAGGTCCTCCCAAGGCTAGTCCCGAAGTTATTTGGAAATAACATCGTGACTATTGAGCCGATTCTAACAAAATTTGAAACCATTATGTGGTTTTACATTCTCTTTCGGATGATATAATTGCAAAGGTCCTCTCAAGTTTAGTCCGGGAATTATTTGGCAATAAAATCATAAGAATTCGGAAGATTCTAACGAAATTTGAAACCCTTATGTTGTTTTACATTCTCTTTCGAATGATATAATTCCTAAGGTCCTCTCAAGTTTAGTCCGGGAATTATTTTGCAATAAAATCATAAGAATTCGGAAGATTCTAACGAAATTTGAAACCCTTATGTTGTCTTACATTCTCTTTCGTGTGATATAATTGCAAAGGTCCTCTCCAGGTTAGTCCTAGAATTATTAAAAGAAAACTAATTATGGATCGGATTGCCCCACTTTTTAAAAGTTTTGAAGGTCGTAAGGTCATATATCATAATAGTTGAGAGCACGCTACTTAGGTCTGTTAACCTTGTTAAAAAATAATATATATATATATATATATATATATATATATATATATATATATATATATATATATATATATATATATATATATATATATATATACTTCTTCGAAGAAGGTACGTAGAGTAATTTTAAGCTTTAAATTGTTGGAACCCTTTATTAGTGATGGTAGGGAGCGAGATTACTTCATACCATTGGCTACCAGCAGGTCATCAAAGGATAATGGATCAAGGTTAGTAAGTTTTTCCTTATCCTTCCTAAACCGTCTCCTTGATCATGCGTTCTATTTCTACCCTTTGTAGGGTTCTGTTTTGTGTCGGTTATTCCTTTATTGTTGTCGTTTTCCCCCATTTTTTTCTCATTTTACATAAGAATAGGCTGGGTATTAATTTCAGGGGGTATGACCTTGATGCTAAGGGGTAGTTCAGTCCCCCTTTAAATTTCAAAGAAAAGTAATTGACAGTCTGATTCTAACTTAATTTTGATTTGCCGTTTTGCCCTTGATATTAGGGTCCAGAACCACCCTTTTAATTAAAAAAGAATTCACCATCTGATTCTAACTCAATTTTGATCGCTGCGGCATCTCGGCCGTTATGCCCTTGGTGTCAAGGGCTAGAACCACCCTTTTAATTAAAAAAAGAATTCACCGTCTGAATATAACTTAATTTTGGCCGCTGCGACATCTCGGCTGTTATGCCATTGGTGTCAAGGGTTAGAACCACCCTTTTAATAAAAGAAAATAAATAATGCACCGTCAGATTGTCCCTAATTTCGACCGTTGTCGCATCATCTGAATGAGACCGACGATATAAAGGAGATGAAGAACCTCAATGTTGACACTTCATCTACAACCAGTTCATGTTTAAAGTCCATCATCTCCCTCCTTTAGTTAAGCGTTGTTAATTGTAATACTGGCACCTTGTTGATTTAAATTTCATATTCAATATTGCTTTTCTTTTATTTCATAGAAAACGACACTAATTTCTTGACACCTTAAAATTATTATATTCAAACAGGATACCGCAAGAGTTCGAATACCGGATCTCTCGATATGCCTATCTTCCGAAACCAATCAGATCCTTTGTCCTTGGTTATTTAAACCCTTTTGCGTCTTTCCACTGAACCCGGGCTTTAGTTCGTACTTCTTGATACACATTCCCTGTGTACAAACTCGGACTTCTGGACATACAATTCTCAGATACGAGCTTTCACGAACTCATTCGTGAAAGATGAAATACACCTAGGAGGTTGCCGAGCGCTTGGCTATCGCATCCTTTAACCCTTTTCACTATTGCTGGGCGATAATATCTCCGTCAGTTACATCTTTATTCATTTCTAGATAATGGACACCATGTGCACCCTTGGATTACGTACATGAGAGGTCTGTGCGTACAGATGATGAAATCCGGCTTGGAGTTTTTGTACACGAGTCTGGAGGAGGTCTGGAGCCACTGCCAGCTACCATCTCGCGTCTGGAGGCGGTAGGCGATCATCCCGGACGCGCCCGTCTTCAGCACTAAGGGGGCAAATGGGAAGTTACAGGGTGCACCACACATTTAGTAATAATAAAATAAAGGGAATATAAAGTGGTAAAATTGGGAAGTGAAAAAGAGGGGAAGGTGTATCCGCGCTAGTAACCAAATGAGGGTATGGAACTACTTAGAGATATTTTGAGTTTGAAAGATTGAAACGAGTCGTCTTCAGTGGAAGGCCAATAAAGATAAACTTAGGGAGTTTATTTTCCTTTGGGGAGAAGAGGAAAAGGATAGAGTGGAGTAGAGCAAACAATAAAAGAGAAGAATTAATTAGAATTATGAAGAATAATGGTTGTGAGAATTAATCGCTCTGAATTTTTATATCAGTTCTTGGAATTCTCGTTCCTTTTCCTACTCTTTTCTTTATATATACCCCCTCCCTTTAACCTCTTCCGAGCTTATCAGATCACCTGTAATTATTTCTTTCCAGGTAGAGAGGGAAGCAATATGTAATAATGTTTCCAAATGAGAAACAATATGTAAAAATGGTATGGAATCGGAAGCAAGTTGTAAAAAATGAGAAAATGGGGAGCCATCGGTAAAGGCGGGAAATTAGGCGAGATGGAAAAGTAAAATTAAACCTCAGTCTCTGAGGTTTAAATCTAGTTGAGGTTTGTCATTTTTGTTTTAGGTTTAGTTTCCGTTTCAAGACTAGTGTGAAAAATGATTCTTCATATAGCTAAATGGGTTTCTTTAAAAAAAAAATTAGGATTGGAAACCACGAATATATATATATATATATATATATATATATATATATATATATATATATATATATATATATATATATATATATATAATAAAAACTGGTTGACCGCATCGGTTTTTCCTAAAACCTTTCCTCCTTTATCAACGCCTCTCCCAGAGTAACACCATGGACAATGAATATAATAAGTTGTGAAAGGAAAGTATATACACACATATGAGATTACAATTACACTCATATATTCATATATATATATATATATATATATATATATATATATATATATATATATATATATATATATATATAATAGTAGGAGATGGATAGATAGGGATAGATTGCCCTGGTGAAAGGGAGATCGAAAGGTAGAAAATCCCTGGTGATAGGGAATCGCAAGCGTTTATCTGAGATTGGTGTTCTTCTCATAGTTTTTCGTCTAATATTCATGTTTTTTGAGTACTCTTTTTCTGATTTTGTTTGAGTTGTTCTTGGTTTGTGGTGGTATTGCATGTTTATTTGTGTTTTTCTTGGTTTGTGGTGGTATTGCATGTTTGTTTGTGTATTTTGTTTCATGTAGATTATGGTAGTTTCTTGTGGCGTTTAAGCCTTTTTAGATGATTTTTGTATTTTTTGTATTTCTCTCGTTGTTCGTTTTTTGTATTTTTAGTGTTCTTCTTGTTGTATATAATTTGTGTAGTTTATTGTTTTTCGTTGTTTCATATGCGTAGTCTTATGTGTATATTGGTTCTTATTGTTTTTCGGTCTGTGCTTTACTGCTGGTGAAGTTTTGCGTTCTTCTGTGTATGTCCTCCAACGGAATGTCAATGTGTCTCTGTCTAATTTCGTCCGTCATGTGTCGTAGGACTTTCTCCCAGATGTATTGGGCTCTTCTTTGCAGTTCCAAGTTAATTGGGGTCATCTGGATCATCTGATATATGTCCCTCTGCCTCCTTCTTTCTCTCCTTCTAACGTTGGTAATTAAGAGTACTCCTTTATTTTGTACCCTTTAGAGGAGTCGTAATTTCTTTTTGGAACTAGTGTTGATAGGTATAAGTGGATACAGTAGCTTTGATCTTATGAGCACGTTGTAGATCTTCTTTTTGTTGGTCATGTTCAGGTTTTGGATCCTGAATAGCTTAGTGACATCGACCTTCGCTCGCCCTGTTGTCTGAGCAACGTGGATTCCGTACCCATTTTTACCTATCTTTAGTCTTAGTACTGTTCCTTCAGTTTTTTATGGAATGCGGGCGTCGTATGTTTCAATATGGGCCCGTTTCCTACGGAGGAGTGGTATCACCTTAAATTTCTGGGTGTTAGTGGCGATTTTCCACCTTCTTTCGTAACTGTTGACATGGTCGATTTCTCTGGCTGTTATTTGTGCCATAGTTCAAATTTTTTTGAAGGGGGCAGTGATGATCTGGGAGATGTTGTCTGCGACCTTGACGTACAACGAGTCTTCCCTGACCGGATCGGGTAGATCAAGGTTGTATATATTGTATAGTCTGGTCCCGTGTGGTCGTATATTTGTATATACGCTATCCTGTCTGTCACGTAGTCACATAGAATTTTCTCTAGCCTTGGGTTTAGTCTTAGTCTTAGTATATTGTACTAAAGCCCAGTCCCCTATACTTTGTAAAATGTCTTCTTAACGTCTCTGAGCACCAGGTCAGCATACCTTTTTTGGCTAGCAATTTTCGCCAGTTTTTCTGTGATGATTGCTAGCGTCGTATCACTCTCTCTGCCTCTTCTGAGTCCATGCTGGTGTTGGTTATGGAGGTTGTTATCCCCCATAAATTATTGGACTCTATTAGCAAGCACCTTTTCGAAGACCTTGCCTGCCACTTCGAGGAGGGAAATGGGCCTGAAGTTTTTGGGTGTGTCTGGCGGTTTTCCGGCTTTTGGAATGAAGATCATTTTAGCGATCTTCCATTCGTTCGGAAAATAGCCAACGTTTAGGCACGCATTCATTATATTGACCAGCCCCTCTAAGATGTTATGGGGGGCGTTCAAGAAGTTAAATTTGGTCAACTCCGTTTTTCCTGGTACTCTCTGTTTGGAGGTACGTAGTGTCATTAAGATTTCTTCTTTCGTAATCTTCTGTCCATAACCAGTCATCTGTCTGTCAGCAGTTGTATTGTTGAAGGGGTATGTCCTGTCGAGTTCTTTTCTTAATTGGTCGTGAATTTGTTCTCAAAGTCTAGATCAAAGTGTTCATTTTCTTCTGGTGTGATGGTAAATATATTCTTCCAGTAGTCTCTGAACTCTTATTCCGTTTCTGTTGCGTCCATTTTTGTCGACTCGTCTTTGTTAAGAAGTATGTTTTTGTCAGGTGGCTTACCCTTCAATCTTAATAGAGTATTCCAAAATGTTCGGGGTTCCACTTCTTCGTCGAGTTTGTTTATGAGGTCATTCCAAAGTGCCGTTTGTTTTTCTGTTATGTGTGTATTCATTTCAGTCCTTAGTGTTCTTAACCGTCTGCATTTAACTCCATCTGTGCCGGTCAGTCTAATCTCTTCAAATAGTCTTTTGTATTAGCCCGTTCAGGCATATAGTTCCTGTGTCCACCTTGGTGCTTGTAACGTTTGGTAGGATGTTCTGGGGACTGTTACGCGGTTCGCCTCCACCAATTCCCCCGTTACCCTTGCTAGTTCCTGGTCGATCTCCTCCAGGGTGGCTTCTTCGAGTGGTTGAGGTCTGTACTGACCGAAAAGGGTACGATATTCTTGCCAGTTCGCTCGGGAGAAGCATTTTCTCTCCCTGACAGGTATCTGTATTGGGCTTGAGGATATTTTAATCGTGATGGCGACGTAGTCGCTTGGGATTAGTGGGCCAGGTTGGATATAGTAATTGTAGGGAAATTGTGAGCTGGTCAGAGTGATATTTAGCTTGGTTGAGCAGGTTTCGGTGATATATGTGGGGAAGTCGGGCTCAATGCGGGCAACAATACCCCTGTTAATAAGATTCTTCAAGTTCTTCCCTTTCTTGTTTCGACGTCCGGTGTATACTGATTCCTGGCATCTGGCGTTGAGATATCCCCCAAACAAGACTGTTCTCTCGTGTGCACAAATTTGGAGAAAATTGTGCATCTGGATATAGTCTTGTCTCAGAGGTTGGTACCCTGTGGACACCACCAGGGGCCCCAAGGTGGTTTGGATCTCGATGGCCAGATAGGATTCGCTTAAAGATGGGAGTGTTTTGAACTGAATTACTCGTTTGACTGCGATTGCAGCACCATCGTAACGTTCCAGGCTGTGGTTCTTTGTTATTGTGCTATAGTTGAAGATCTCCATATTATTCTGCGTCGTGTCGATTCCATGTTCTGATATCAGAACGATGTCAGGGTGGCATTTTCTGATAATGTTTCCGTAAGTCACTTGTTTGTTGTACCATTCGCTACTGTTCACTTGTAGGATTGTCAACTCTTTTGTCAGTCTGTCCATGCTGTCTGTCGATTAGTCGAGTTTCTTTGGGGTGGAGGGGCTGGCTGGTGAAGATCGGCATTTACCGGATCTCTTTTTGTTAATGCGTCTTAGTTGAGTCGGACTATCCCAAGGATGAGGGCTTCTTCGACCACCCTCTATAGAATGTCCTTACTGTACTCCCACTTGTAACGACCGGTGGTCACGCCTTTACTGACGTCCTTCACCGTTCTTACTCCAGAGAATGGGATACTCTCCGTGGTTGAGACCTTCAGATGAATTTTTCTGCCATGGTAGGCATGTTTGCCTTCCTTTGACGATGAGGTAGACCTCATCCTTTTCCGGTTATGTGACCGTTTGGTACGGCTACCGTGGTGGTGTTTTGTCTTCGGTTCATTGGCGGATTTTGCCTCTGAATCTGGTTTGGAAGCTTCTATTGTTAGGGGTTCAGGACTTTTTTTGGTGTTTGCTGGAGCGGGAACGGTTTCTACTTGTGAAGTGGCTGGTTGAGGAGGCTGCATCTGGATCCGCAGAACTTCCCTGGACGGAGTGTTCTCCGGAAACCACATCTCGTCCATTCCATTTTTAACCAGCATCTCGTTGAGTTCTCTCTTAAATGAGCCTGGGTTTGTGAGGTTTGTTATGTGTGCATAATATATGCAACACATGATCTTCGTGGATTGCTCGCTTTCTACCTTAAGGTAAGTACGCTGAGCCGATGTCTCGTTGACAGCCGCCTTTTCCACTTTGGCATAAGACCTGTTGGCCTTAGCTTCCTCTTCTTCGTTTTTTTGCTTTTGTTGTCTTTTAGTCGCCTCCTTTTTTACTGGGTATGACATCGCCATGGCCCCGTGGTCACCATTGCAGGTCACGCATTTTCTCTCACTGCTCTTGCAGTCACGCCAGATGTGACCAACTTTGCTACATATAGAGCAGATATTTTTGATCTGTGGACACGCTCTAGTTGTGTGCTGGTTATATTTATAAACTTAAAGCACGTCTGTATTTCCGTGAACTCTTCTCTTTCACGTCAGGTGTGCCCTGCCCTTTCTATTTGGTCAGGGCACACCCTGACGTGAAAGAGAAGGAGACCGAGCTCTTTTGCTTTTTGTGCCATACCAGTGTCTTGGAATATCACCTTAAATACATGTGTGTAGTCTCTGAATTTGATCACCTCAGAGACTTTGGCCCATTGGTGATTTCTCTCAATTTCATGAGAAATTTCATCGCCTGAGTGGTGTCCCACACGTGAGTCTAATCTCCGGTATATGACACTTATGTGTGCCTGAATTTGGTGGAAGGATCTTAGGGGTTAAGTTGATTGTATTGAACACTTGGGTTGCTTTTGACGAGGCCAAGTGTTTTGCGTCCGCTTCTTACTGGCATATAGCCGTATACCCGAAAGAGGTATCAATAAGTCTGACGAGAGCGACATCTAGCTCTCTGTAGACTATCGAGAAGACTTTCTCACGGTCAGGCTTTGACCTTTCGGGGAGAGTCTTAAGAATAATACGTGGGATGTCGTTGGTCATTTCTTCATTGTTGGTTTATTGGGTGTGAAGGTATAGTGGGAGATCAGAATAGTAGAAAAAATTAACTTTTTTAATGTCGAATGCCACTTTACCTTATTATGAGAATTAAATTTTGGGACGTCAATTTACTTGCTGTAATCCGTAGTTATGGTGTGAGTTGCACTTTGGATGGTATTTTTTTTTATTTTGTACTTCACTTTAACTTACTGATTACACTTGGAGGGAACGTTTACTTGGAAAGATTTACGCGAAAAAATCTTCGAGGGACGTATAACATTTTCGCTTGACCTTACTTCCTTTTGCCAAAATAACGTACGAGAGAAAAAAATCATAACAAGAAAATCTTAGCAGTCGTGACACCAATGAATGAATAAATGAATAATGTATATAGAAAGGACAGAGAGGGATCACTGTGTAACAAGCGAACAAGCAGTCGTAGAGGAAAAGGGTACCCACATAACTTGAAAAGGGATAGGAAGAGTTGATAGGTCGGTGGCTAGACACCGATGCGTAGTGTAGTTAGGTGTGTCTCGGGGTTTTCGTGACTGGATGACGGTTGGGGGATGATCAGGAAGGAGATCGTGTCTATATAGTCTGAAATGCGTTATTCATGATGCTCTTAACTTATTCGTAGAATGGCATAGGTTGCGGGTGGTTATGAGCTGTGAGGTATCCCAGTGCCATCGCAACATACCGTCTTGCATGTAGTGCGGTGTATATAGGGTATCTGGCGACTTTCCCGAGTTGTTTTCTGAGTCTGGTGTGAGTGAACGTGTTGAGGGGAGCTAATTTGTTGTTGTTGTGTAGTGTGGACATTCCCATGTACAAGGGAGAGCGGGAAGCACATTTCAGAGCATCGTTCTGAATGCGCTGAGCCTTTTGCTGCCACGTGACTCTCGCAGCTACGAGTGACAGTGGGGCGTAACGTAAGAAGAGGTCGCACGAGTGTTTTATATAGGTATAACTGTAGGTTTATTTGTCCGAAGGGTAGAATCTTTGCAGCATTATGTTTTTACGTGCGGCTCTTGCTTGTATTATGTTCTGGTGTATATTGAACCTAAGGGACTTGTCAAAAGTTACCCCAAGGATTTTTGTATGTTGTATGTAGTCGAGCCTTGTTGGGTTTAGGTGGTTCATGCCTGGTGTGTGTGAGAAGATTTGTAGGTTATGCATGAAGTGATCTCTTGCGCCGAAGAATGTCATCTGTGTCTTCTGAGGATTCGTGACAATCAGCCATTTATCATCGTATTCTGTTTTTGCCTCAAGTATTATTTGTGCGTGGAGCGCGATCTCGTCGGGTCCACGGCCGCTGACGAAGGCCTTCTCCACGTCCTTACTGATGGAGAGTGTCTTTTGATGTAACTGGCATTTTTTTTTGTATTCTGTCGTGCACGATGGTCACAGCCGCCTGAGTGGACCGGCCTCTCTTGAACCCATATTGGTGGGGGGAGAACCAGTCCCTCTCTTCCACGTAGTCCCGTAGGCGGCAGTTGATCATACGTTAGAGTAGTTGCCTAGGTTGTCTAATAGAAAAATAGGCCTGCAATTGTTTGTGTGTTTGGGGTCTTTGTTCATTTTGTGTAGAAGTATGTTCTGAAAGACTTTGAATGTTTGGGGGAAGTGGCCTGAGGCTAGTGAGGCGTTAAATAGGTGTGTGAGTGTAGGCTATATGTTTGCGGGGAAGTTGTGTATTAGTGCGGCTGGTAGCCTGGAGGGGCCGGGTGCACGTTTTGATGTTGTTTTAATATAGTGTTTTGTTTCCTCGACGGTGATGGGAGTGGTCAGTGTAGATGTTAAGTCGAGCAACTCCATTCGTATCAGGAGATCAGGCCTTAGATCGTGAGCGTGGGCCCGACACCACTCCTGGTCTTCCTGGAAATGCTCTTGAGCGTGGGGTTTGGGTGGGTTGTGTGTGTGTACTGTGTCCCAATGGGACCTAAATACGTCAAGGATGACGTTGGTATCTGTGAGTGTTTGGGTAGTTACTTGGAGGGTGATGGGTTTAGGTAGATCAGTGCCTAGTATCCTTTTTACGTGCCACCAGAAGAAGGAGGGGTCAGTGCAACGAGTGTCGTCTGCGATGCGGACTACCTCTCGCCACTGCCGGTTCCTATCTAGCTGCACGCACTGTATGATGCGGGCACTTTGGTGAGTGATGTTATGTTGTGAGTGTTTGGGTAGTTACTTGGAGGGTGATGGGTTTAGGTAGATCAGTGCCTAGTATCCTTTTTACGTGCCACCAGAAGAAGGAGGGGTCAGTGCAACGAGTGTCGTCTGCGATGCGGACTACCTCTCGCCACTGCCGGTTCCTATCTAGCTGCACGCACTGTATGATGCGGGCACTTTGGTGAGTGATGTTATGTTGTCGTGAGCCTCTAGTGTAGTGATTGTTGTACTGTTTGATAAGTCTCTGAGTGTGTATGGAATATGTGAATTTTTTATGTATGTATAGGTTTTGTGATGTGTGGATCTTTCACGACCTGACTCTGTGTTATGTAGTTAAGCATTTTCAAATATTTTCTATCCAGTGTCAGTTGAAAAAGGGTGTGAGATACACCGAAACTGTTCTGAATTAAATTGTCTTCGAAAAATGTGGTTTAATTCCTCATCTTTTCTTGCGATATTGCATTAATTTTCATCATATATATATATATATACAGAGAGAGAGACAGACAGAGAGAGAGTAGTGTTATAAAGAGTAGAGTAGTTGAAAAGATTTGTATCATAAAATTACTCCAACTTGAATTATAATTACATCTTAATTATTTCAAGTAGTTTAACTTGGCTTTCTGCACTTTTTCTCCAGCGTGAGATTTCTTCCTCTAATTCCTGTTCGCATAAATTATTATTGTAGTCGTATAAGCTAATGTTTTATCTTTAATTTTGTCGTTTATTGCTTCTCTGACATCTTCAAGGGACTGGAAATGATTTATTGGCCAGGGTTGTTTTAATTTGGGAAATAAATGGAAATTATTTGGATATAAATGAGGGGAGGAAGGTGGATGGGGGGCAGTAATTCAGACTTTAGATCTTCCTAAACTTCCATAGTTAAGGGAACCGTATGGGCTTTTTGCAATCACAGGCGAACAACATTTTTCAGCGAGGGTTTTGATATTTTAAGTAATAACATTAATTAGAGACATTTGAAAGGCAATTATAAGGGATTTTGCCTAACAGTTCTACAATGGTAATCATTATTTCACCTATCAATGAACAAACGTCCTTTTGAAGGGGCCTCTATTGAGCTCATAGCCATTCTTGCGACTTATTTTTTTGTAGAGTTGAAGAATGATTCAACTTCTCAATTCTCCTCAATCAACGCACGGAAATTTTCCTCATAAATCTCTAATAGATCTTCCACTTAATGAAAAGGATTACGATAGTTAATCTTCCGTTCAGACTTTAATAATTGTATGGACCCAGCGTGTCAAAACTTTCCATAGTCCGAGATTACTGAGTAAATTTCAGTAAACTGGTTTGGCATCAATAACTAAAGCGTTGCTTGAATGGTAAGTTACCTGTCTCTCATTGTCGGAATTATTTTTGTAGTATTTTCAAACAGTTACTAAAAAATTCAGTTAATTCGCTTCTCGTCAAAGTTTGCATGAAGAAGGCTAATTTATTGTTGCGTTTTCCCTCAAGATTTACTGCTAACTAGTAGACCTCTTTAGTCAAAAAAGTGTTCAAAATACAGTAAAGAAAAATAACAATAAAATATTTTTATACAAATTATTTTCTATGTACACTTGTCTAAATTAGTCGTTACATTTTTTAATGTAATTATTTATATGTTCTAAAAAAAAACTTCGAATAATTTTTGGATGACTGAGGAAGGCTTTTTGCTGTGCTATGTTGCCAAGTAATAATTTTTTTCATAACACGTTAGGTTAGAAAATTAAATATAGGGATATAAAAACAAACCAAATGTTAATCGAATATTTTTGTGATATCGATGATTATAGAATTAAATAAATATATAAAGTTAATTAAGTTGGAAAAAGAAAAACTTTGGGAAATTTTTCACTCCTGTTTCTAAACAAAACCGTTTCAAAATGTTCGATAGTAATGCTCGAAATATTACTATGACGTTAAGAATTCCACTAAATATAATTTATTTTATTGGTAAATGTCCTATCTAATTTATTTATACCTAAATATAGCACAAACACTCTAACTCTCATCAAATAATATATTAAATTGTTATTGAACGAAATTGAGCGGAAAGCTTGGCAATACTAATGGCGGCAATTGTATATTAGATCCATGTTTACTACACTGAAATTGATATTTTAGATTTAATCTCCAATTACCGAAATATTTACTTTGCATTTAATTTTTATTTATTTAAAATTACCTTCGATAATAATAAACACTTGGCTTTGAATATCTTCTAGTTATTCATATTTAGTTGTTTGTAATAACGTTTCGTTATAAGATAAACCAGGCAATGGCTTCGCCACTCCTCCTCCGGGAGGAGCTTGCACTTCGCTACTAAGATTAAAATTTAAAATCTAAAAAAAAGCAGCCATGATTAAATTTTTATAAATTTTCTGAACTTCGCCAATTATAATAATTTTAAAAGGGACTCTAAACTAAATTTTTTTGAACTTCACCATTTGTAATTCTTTGGGTTTTTAAATATTCACAAAATTTCGATACTTATATTTATTTCTGAACTTCACCATTTTGTTTTTTGATATTATAAAGGAATTATTAGAAATAACTTTGATAAAAAACATAAGTCCTAACCACACTAAGATGATGATGATGATGATGATAACATCATCAAATTGAAAATAACATTAAATCCACGCTATTTATACTGATGAAGAGTTAGGTATTTGGTCTTGAGGCAGTCTTTTTTTTTAATATATTTTTTTATATTAATTTATCGAGTTATAATATTTATATTATGTGGATGAATATCATTAAAATACATTTAAGACTTAATGCGATTCATCAGATTTCTGGTGAGAATAAATTATAGTTTAAGTAAATCCTTTTTTTTCTGGTTTTATGTAAATGCATCTATATTTTCAAATTCTTTCGTGGAACTCTAATCTCGAAGCAGCACTGGCACCTAATTTCTATCAAAAAGTAGCCATGGCACCCTAATTGCTATATAGAAGCAGCCGTGGTACCATAATTGCCATCTAGAAGCAGCCATGGCACCCTTATTCCTATCTTCAAGCAGCCATTACACCTAATTGCTATCTATAAGTAGCCATGGCAGCCTAATTTCTATATAGAAGCAGCCGTGGTACCATAATTGCCATCTAGAAGCAGCCATGGTACCCTAATTCCTATTTCCAAGCAACCGTTGCACCCTAATTGCCATCTAGAAGCAGCCATGGTACCCTAATTCCTATTTCCAAGCAGCCGTTGCACCCTAATTGCCATCTAGAAGTAGCCATGGAACCCTAATTGATATATAGAAGCAGTCGTGGTAGCATAATTTCCATCTAGAAACAGCCATGACACCCTAATTCCTATCTCCAAGCTCCTTAATTGCCACCTAGAAGTAACCATGACAACCTAATTGCTATATAGAAACAGTTGTGGTACCATAATTTCCATCTAGAAGCAGCCATGGCACCCTAATTGCCATCTAGAAGCAGCTGTGGCCCCTAATTCCTATCTTCAAGCAGCCTTGGCACCCTAATTGTCATCTAGAAGCAGCCATGACACCCTAATTGCCATCTAGAAGCAGCCATAGCACCCTAATTCCTATCTCCAAGCATCTATGGTACCCTAATTGACATCTAGAAGCAGCCATGACACCCTAATTGCCATCTAGATGCCGCCGTGGCACCCTAATTGCTATCTCGAAGCAGCCGCGCTACCCCGATATAAAATAATTTACGTATAAATACTTAATTACGTGTAAAAAACTTTAAAATTAACCACGATTGACACTTAACCTAATTTAATCGAAATAAGACATAAAATTTTGAAAATAAACCAATCTTACGGTTAAAAGTTTGATGGGAAATTTGAGCCCGATGAGTATCACATAATTCTTTAATATTTGGACGTAGAGTTGACAAATTATTTTTAGGTTCCACAATGCAGAGAATCTAATTCCAAAATATTTTCGAATGTCGTTAGATTTTATTTAGAAATGTTTTAAATATATATTTTTCTAGCATTTTGACCATTTTAAAAGCGGTTTCTTGGTCGGTCTCCGGCAACCCGGTTGAAAACCACGGGTCTAAAAGATCTGGTCAAGGCGTCAAAAAGACTCATTTGAGAGAAGTTTATGGCGAGTGAATCTGTTTTGCCAACGTGAAAGAAGCGAGAGAAAAGTGAAAAGTGTTGGTGGATTGATTGAGGATGGTATTCCATGGTGTTGAAGTACAGGGAAGCGAAAGAAGTGGATTATATGGATGAATACGTGTCCATTTGGGCTCGCGATAGATTGAATGCGTGGATCACGGAGCGGTATAAGATATTCTAATGGTGTCGACGTGCCTTCAAATCTGACGGCAATATTCAAGGTTATTATTATTATTTACTTGATCATAGTTGTATAATAATTAAGTGAATTTCAGAACTACTTAAAATGTGCATATATTTAAAAGAGTGGAGTAGTAAAATTAATTTAATTCTTTTTACTATTATCACCTAAGTGTTTTTAAAATGTGTTCAAATTCGAAAGAATGCTTCACATATATAAAAAGCTACATGAAGACACATGACGTATTATGTGATATGATTATATTCACTACGAGAAAAGATATATTCTACAGGGTGTTCACTTGTTATTAAAGGCACCTAAAATTATTTTAAGCGGAAGAGTTTGAAAAGTAAGAATGAAAGAAATTAACATGAATCCTTGTGAGGGATATAACGGTGTGATAAAATGGGTAGTGGGAGTGCAAGAGAAACTGAAAGGAGAGAAAGTTTGGCTAAAAGAGTATTTAACGCATCTGCCGCAGTGAATGGCAACATAACGATAAACTAGAGGGACATGATCTAGTGGAGCTGCGGCGAAAATCCATCATGATTATCAACTTGTTAATTACTTTTAATATAAAGATTTCAAAGACAAACTGGTTTGACCTTCACATTTCTAAAAAAATGGCCGATTTAGCACCTCTAGCCACTAGGTAGCGCCACCTGGTGGTCAACTTATATTTGAACTCAGTGACCTCAATTATCTTTAGTAGCATTGGTTTTAGCTGCAACATTTGAGCCAGCACCTCGTTGCGGACGGAAGATGAACACTTGGCCCATAGACCTGCTTGATCCGCCACAGTTAAAAAGAGCAGACGGGGTAATGGTATGAAAAGGCCAGATGTTTGGCATGGTAGTGAAGAATTTTTAGAGAAGAGGTGGTCAAAAATAAGGAAACAGTTAAGGGTGAGAGAGTCCTCGGTATGATGAATGCAGTGACACGTGCCTGGGTATCGGGTGCTGAATTCATTAGGTGTAATCAAAGATCCTACAACTCCTTCATTTAACATTCTTGTAACTCTCTTTTACTATTTATTATAGCTTTTCATTCACGCCAGATTCACTCGAGTCTTTTTTCCAGATTGTGTCCTGCTCTTTCATTTTATTTAGGATGTGTTTTACCTTATATACACTGTGCTCCTTGCCTGGCGTCTTCCTTATTAGTTGAAAATGGCATCTTACCGAAACTAGTCCGATAATTATAAATAAAATCTTTATTCAAGTATAGTGGTTTACCTTTCTGTTTCACTCACACACACACACACACACACACACATATATATATATGTATATATATATATATATATATATATATATATATATATATATATATATATATATATATATATATATATATATATGTGTGTGTGTGGAAAACTCACAAAGTTTCGCGTGAGTAAGCAATAAATGCAAAAAAGCCCAGAGGAAAAATTAATACGAGGATTCCAAGTACTTTCGAACTTTATTTAGAGTTCTTTATCAAGAACTCGAAATAAAGTTCGAAAGTACTTGGAATATTCGTATTAATTTCCATTGTGGGCTTTGTTGCATATATATATATATATATATATATATATATATATATATATATATATATATAATGATTTTAGTTTGTATTTATCTTCGCTCCTCCTAAGGTTTCCATTTCATATTAATTCATTTTGTTGATTGGTTTTTTGCTTTTTTGTGGGCGTTCCCTCTCCTCTGTATCATCCTTATAAATATTACAATTTTCAAAACTTTTGTTATTCCTTGATAAAGAACTTAAAATAAAGTTCGAAAGTACTTGGAATCCTCGTATTAATTTTCCCTGTGGGCTTTGTTGCATTTATTGCTTACTCACGCGATACTTTGTGAGTTTTCCATATATATATATATATATATATATATATATATATATATATATATATATATATATATATATATATATATATATTAATCAAATTTAGCACAAACACGTTTCTTTTCATTCCTATTATAGATTAATTAGTATATTTTTAATAATAAATTAGACCAATTCTCCTGCATTTTTATTTCAGTATACTCAATATAACTTTCTTTTTCCTACACTGCTTTTGAAACTGAAAAATCTTTGTTATAATAAATTGATTTAATTTATGGATAAGATGGATCGAGAGGACCCTGTTACATGCATCTTCAGAAGTATTCCTGATGCTTCCACTGCATCAGTCTTTACATATTTAATATTAGTTAAGTATTTGCATCTATGTTTAATAGAGGCAAATTCGATTTTGAAAAGTCTTATTTTCCCTCGATATAGATTTTGATTGTATTAATGGGGGCTCATTATTATCATTTTGGCAATGTGAAGTTGAGAAGATTTGATCTTAGGTCATTTTCCTGAAGTTCTGATGGAACAAGACCTGTTAGTTAAAGTACAATGGACGCAGCCGTGGATTGCAGTTATTAGAGCGATGTTTATTCACCTCAACACTCTATCAAACATCATAAAGGGATGCTCCTAACACACACCGAGCAAATGACTTCATCCCGTAAAACAATCGAACAGAACAAAAATGAACAGTTTCAATTGGCTATTTTAGCTTTCACTTTTGCCTCGGCAGTACACGAGGGGGTTTACACACCCGTGGGGGGTGGGACGCTATAAAATATCTAATTGAAACTTTTTGGGGGGGAGGGGGGTGTTAGATTGGTGTATTAGATAGATCATGCCATAAGTGAAGAGCGTCCTCCCGCCGTGACCGATGCAATGGAAGGCGGCTATTGGTTGCTATAGCAACCGCGAAGACGCGAAGAAAGGCTTGCTTGTGTTTCGCAATTAACTTCAGACATAAATTCATACGAAGAAAAATCTATTATAGCTGCAGGCTACCAAACGCGCCCACGGATGGCGGATTGTGGAACTTCCATCAGATATGATGGGTAGCTGTGAAATAGGTAAGCTTCAACTTGACGAATAAACAGTGGCGAAGCCCGTACTCTCGTGTTTTCAAGAAGAAACTAGTTGAAATAAGGGCAGAATGTGGTTTTAAGAAGAAATAAAAGCCTATGAGTAACTATAAAGAGAAGTGGCTAAGCCACTCCTCTTTATAGTAGTTTATCCTGTGAGGATAAACTACGCACGGAAAAACCCAGACAAAAAGCTAGAAGAAAAACTCTGAATCCAAGTCCCACGCTGTCTTATAGGATAAACCTTTTCAGGTAAAGACTAGGTGAAGGAAAACTCCAAATAATAAACCAAACCCAAGACCCCAACGGCGAACCTATCTGGTAACGGCAGAGGAGGGCTGCGTCTGGCGGGCAGAGGTGATAAAGGCGAGCCTTGACATACTAAGAACCCGGCAGTTGGCTGCAGACAGCATCAATAAAACTGAACGTCTTATTCTCATTGCGCCGCGGTGGATATGCTACTGGTCAAGTGAGTGCGCGTGGCCGTCGCGCATCCTCGATCACCTCAAACAAGATACCTAGCTACTGGCTTCTCGTCACTATTTTTGCTCCTTCTCTGCACTTCTACAGAGAAGATAGAATAAAAGATGATGGAACCAATGCTCGGACACGAGCTGGTGCCGATGATGACGACGACCGAGAAGAATAAGAACAATTTTTTTACAAACAAATATTTTAAAGAAAATATGAAATTTCCATGGTACATAAAGGCATGCATTTCGTCTATTTTATGATGATTTCATGATACAATCGTATATTCAAGAAATTATACTAAATAAAGTAACAAAATAAAATATTGATACAGGCAAAATAAGAGAACGATTTTTTTTCAGCAACATTCTAGAAGTTTCTTGAAATCATCTGGCAACATTTTGCTCAGTAGGTAAGAACTGTACAACCGCCATCGTTGTCGTACTCACTCTGCAGAGATGACACCACACGTGAAAGTGACTCATGAGCACATCATAGAATTTGTCGTTTGAAGACTTCGGGGAGGAGTCTTTCTGCGATTTCAAAAGATCTAGAAAGGTCCAAGAGTGTGATTTCGTGCATTCTGAAGTTATACAATGAAAACAAAACCTATAAATCTCCTGAAAAGGTCGGTCGACCCCGCATAAACACCGTCCGAAAAGACAGAGCTATTAGGCGCTTCTCTATGAAGGATCCCTTCGAAAATGCAGCAGGAATTTCTCGAAAAATTAAGACCCATTATTCGCAAAAAAATGAGCCATTTCACAGTGTCCCGTCGCCTCAAAGTATCTGATTTAAAAGGCCGTTTTCCAGCAACTCAACCAATCATCAGTAAGAAGAACCAGAAGGCGAGACTCGAATGTGCTGAAGCTCGTGTTTTTGGAAGGATAAAGATTCGGAGAGAATTAATTTCAGCGACGAAAGTAAATTTAATTTAGTTGGATCTGATGGCAGATGCTTTGTCTGCCAAGCATGGAAGAGGCAGCATCATGGTATGGTGGATGCTTTGGGCTGAAGAGGTTGGCCCGTTAGTGCAAATAATTCACAGGGGAACAATTTTAATCACATTTTCTGGTGACTTAGATTTATCTGCCAATTTTAATTCGTTTTTTTATGCTGATTTCAAATATATAATCCATTTTTACCTACATGCTATAGTTATTCTGTAATTTATATTTTCTCGTTTTCCCGAAAACTGCCCTCCGGATGGACAGAGAGGGTGCTTGTAGAAAGCAAATGCTTCACAGTACATAGTAGTAAGATAGTAATAAGTGTTATTGTGCAAAATATTGATATTATTGTTTCTTTTTTCATGTCTCATGTTAGAGTGATGGCTTCGTCAAAAGGATTTGCGTTAATGATGCAGACACCTTCTGCTACATATGTGGCTGATACATGCTAGTTCGTCAAAGGCGCAATATATCAAACTTTGTGATCCGCACTTATAAGGCATATGTTGATGTTCTTCTTGGCGATCAAGATAAGAAGTGGGCCCCACATGCTGTTTGCCATAGTTGTGTGGAACATCTTCGTGAGTGGACGAAATGAAAGAGAAATGGTCTTCCTTTTGGAAATCCCCATCGTATAGCGAGAGCCAAAGGATCATGTATCAGACTGGTATTTCTGTCTAGTGAATACTAAAGGAATTGGCAAGAAAAATCGGCACAAGATCGACTACCTCAACATTCCTTCGGCGATCCGGCCAGTACCTCATTCTGAGTCTTTATCAGTTCCGATTTTCAGTGGATATGCTTTCTCCGAGGATGAGAATGATGTAGCTGACATAAACGTCCACGAAATGGATTCAGAGTCTGCAGATTCATCATCAGCTGCTGAACAGTCATTAGCTCCTCAGTGTTTCAATCAAGAGGATTTGAATGACTTGATGCGTGATTTGGCGCTCTCCAAGAAAGCAGCAGAACTTTTAGCCTCCAGGTTAAGTGAAAGAAATATGCTTAACAGGTCGGTACGGGTATCATATTACCGAACAAGGAAGAGTACATTTGTTAAGTATTTCTCTGAGGACAAACAATTTGTATACTGCCACGATACTCGTGGTTTGTTTACCGAGTTGGAACTTGGCACCTATAGCCCTGCTGAGTGGAGACTGTTTTTGGATAGCTCCAAGCGTAGACTTAAGTGTGTTCTTTTGCATAATGGCAATAACTTTGGTGCAGTTCCTCTCTGTTACTCTGTCCATCTGCGAGAACCTCACGATGACATAAGAATGGTCATGGATTTACTTAAGTACCATGAACACAATTGGATCATATGTGTAGACCTTAAAATAGTCAACTTCCTCCTTGGCCAGCAGAAGGGATATACAAAGTTTCCATGCTATATCTGTATGTGGGACAGTCGAGCCCGTGACAAACACTGGTCCCAAAAAGATTGACCAGTTCGGGAAACTTTGGAAGCAGGAATGCCAAACATTGTTAATGAGCTAATCGTAAGTCAAGGGAAGATCGTTTTCCCTCCACTTCATCTCAAACTGGGGTTGATGAAGCAGTATGTCAAGGCGTTGAACACTGACAATGATTGTTTTCAGTACATAGTATCGGCGTTTACTGCTTTGTTATACAAAAAAGTAAAAACAGGAGTATTCGATGGTCCCCAAATTCCAAGACTTCTGAGTGATTCTAGATTCGTGAACACCATGAATGAAAAAGAGAAGGCAGCCTGGCTCTCATTTTCTG